>CM048749.1:55419016-55690187 GCA_026315105.1 Locusta migratoria
GTTCATTGTTCAAGTATCTTTTCTCCTTGTTTTATCGTGAGATCAGTTATCTAATGTGTGATAAGTTCGATTTTGTCCTGCATATCGTTTTTAATTTTGCGAACTGCCCCATTGAGTTTTGCGACTTCATCTGGCATTCAGCGTAGACTTTCGTTAAAGTAGCTATTTCGGATCTTACTGCTTTAACCTGTGTTGATCTCTGATTATCCATACCTTTAACAATTTCAGTAGATTACATGTCAATCAAGTTCATTAAATGTTTATCCCGACTTGCAAGTTATTGTGAAAAACGATCTTCACGTACTGCTAAAATTTCGGATAACTTCTCATCACGTGAATTTAATTCTGTCCTCATAGAATGTGAAAATTATTCATCGCGTAAAACTAGCTCTGTTTCCATAGTTTGTGAAAAATGTCACGTACTGCTAAAATTTCGGATAATTTCTCATCATGTGAATTTCATTCTACTCTCATTGATTGAGAAAATTTTTATCGCGTTAATTTAATTCTCATTTCATCATTGCGGTAAATTGTTCCATGAAATTTGTTCATATTAAAAATTGTTCGGTCTTGTTCTGAAGCGGCACCAATTTCAGCTGATTGGTTTGCCTTTTCAGTGAGTTTGTGACACTTGCGGGGAGTGACACTTGCGCGGAAAGGGAATTTGTAGACACTTGCGCGGAGACCCGGACGCTGCAGGTAGTGAACAGGGTGTTCCAGAAGTAGGGATACACCACCCCTACTCCACGCCCTCCAGCCGCTACCTGTGCCGTATTCAGGGAAAGGCCCACCGAGCGAGGTGGAGCTGTAGTAACGGCCCGGAGATATCACAGCCTCATTCAACAGGGAGATAACACGTCATACAAATATCACACGATTTACAATACAGCACCATGTGAAGAGGAATTTGATGAAATCGGAATTGAGCGCAACCGTTGCTAACTACAATTTCGGATTTACTGCATTTTGTGTCAGAATTCGCATCTATATTCGCATTTATCGCAAATGCGAATTTTTCATGTCCCTAGTAATACCTCTAAAAATAAACAGCTGATCGAGGCACTAAAAGCAAAGGCAGATCTTTGGGTGTATTACTACAAGTAACTAAAACACAATTTGATCGTGGAATTATATACAATCTCATTATAAATGTTTTTTGTAGGTGGTTGTGTGCAGCTTTTAAATATGTTAGGAATAGCATTATGAAATATAGACAGCTACACCTTATGTTTATTATGAGATATCGATTTCGGCTAATTTCAGGTCATCTTCAAGTCTCAAACAACAGGTGGCACTCATAATCTTTAACTGTTTACACACGAGGTCTAACGTTGTTAGTCGCGTTAGCGATGAAAACAGAACCCAGAATCTTTGCGTCTAAATGATACATATATTGGTGTGATGTCTTATTTCGAAAGAACAAACATCACACCAATACATATATAGCTCTCGGTAAAGTGGAAAGGTACGATGTCGTTACGTAGCACAGCACGGCGACTGGAAACGCAGGAGACGTGCAAACAACGTTCTCTCCTCAGAGGTATGATTAGGTTCGACGTAGACTTCTACAACATATAGTCTACACGGCGAAGATTACACCAAAAAATTTAACGTTTCGTCTACTTTGGCGATAGCAACCAAATTTTAAAATCGTGTCTACTATATAAAGATTTAGCAACACAAAATGCTTCAAGTCCATAACTTCACTGGTTTCAAGTTCTCAATTTTTAATATATTTTTAATGTTATTACATAAAAAACAAATTTGGAACGCACACTACAATTTTCATATGGCAGATTTTGTAGGTACATTCACAAGACATAATTCAACGGTTCTGTGCATTCATTTTATGAGAAATACCAATCATTTGTTTTCAGTGTTTATTTCAAATTTCTACATTTAAGTTTCTTTAATTATTAGTACTTAAATGTGGTGATGAAATAAATAAATTACGTGTATATGTGTAGTCTTATGCGGCCAAACTACTTAGGTCATCGGTCGCTAGACTTACACTACTTAATCTTACTTAAAATAACGTAGGCAAAGTACAAACAAACATACCCATGTCCGAGGAAGGACTCGAACATCCGACCGGACCGGCCGCGCAATTTGTGACACGAATAACATGTTTGATAATATTAATGCATAGAAGTAAGAAATCACGTCAAGACTACTTCCTGCAAAAATTTCGACAAAGAAAGTTGGCACTGAGTTTAGAAAAACAAAATTCTGGTATATTGGATTTTAACATTTTATCAAAAAATGAATGCTACTACAAGAGATACAGTCATCAAAATTTACGGGCACCATAACGTATTCCCTTCCTGCGTAAATGAGCTGCTTCTTATAGTTTCAACACCTTTTTCTTGAATGTACTGAATATAAATCTTCACACAGACTTCTTGAGGAGGAGAGTATTACGGATATCTGATTGTAAACCACTGCCTATTACCTTAGACCTTTTTGACTGTACTGAACAGGAGTTCCGCGTATTCCGTAATTTATATTTATACAGTTAACAGGCAATGTAATTTATAACCAACTATTGGCTGTCAATTTCGCTTCATTTTTCCTGGAACTCTTTCAACTTGTTTATCCCTGTTGGTTTATGCCAAGTTCGGATTAAAAATGGTTCTATATAACGGTGATGGAAAATAGAATTTATCTTTAGCATTTTTCGGTGTGTGACATTCCCTTACACATTCCGTATTTCATACATTTCTTAGATGTATTTCTAATTCGAATACAGGTAAATGGTTTTGGGGTCCACGAATAAACGCTTCAAGTATGTAAAACACTCATTGACTTATTATTAACGTTTTTTAATTGAAGGTTTAAGGTTGCGTCTCCTATTAAAAAGCATAGTAGCTATTTTTAAAGAGATGGAAGTTGAGTGATAGTGGGGTTAACTACATAGCGGTCAATTACATCAACGTATGTGTGTAGGATGCCTAATATATTTATTGTCTGCGCAGGTGTCTTGATATGCTTAGTGTTCTGAATAATATGCTTTTAGGAGGTATGACTGTGGAAAATCATCGTCTTGTAAGTAGCAAAGAATGTCTTAATAACTCTCCAAACATTATCACTATTAAAATACCTTTTGTTTTCAGGAGGAACACTCAACGAATTCATATGTAGTTAGAACAAGTTACTATATTGCTCTTCAGCTTTGAAAGAGTTGTGCAATTTCACTGAGTTTCGTGTTATGTTGACAGTGTGGAAACTTGACAACAGCAGTGCTAGACTTCTTGGTGTGCCTGTACCCAGGAAAAGCCATTAGCCGCCCCAAGGGTCCCGGGTTCCGCGCAAGTGTCACTCCGCGCAAGTGTCACTTCGCGCAAGTGTTCCAACCCCTTTTCAGTTTCTGACACAGTGGCGTAGCTATGTCATTAAGGGCCCCGGGGCAGAAATGACATTGTGGCCCTCTTTGAAACTAGGCAGGTGCAAAACTACCTCATCAGCAGGTCCTTACTGCCCACTGTTCGACATAATAAGGCAAACCTAAATACTACTAAGGAAATTATTGTGTGTCATGCAGAAGATAATATTTAATCGTAGTATCTAATATAATAATAATTGTGAAACTTTATTATGCTTTCAAGCAAAAATTACTGAGTGGATTTGGATAAAATTTTGCAGAGGGATATAGGTGGTCCTGGGTAGGACATACAGATAAAACGACCCCATAGTTTCCTAAGCTGTTGCATACTAGTTGAATGATGTCCCAAGCAGAAGCTAGTAAAAAATAAACAATAAGGAATATTACTTAACAACGGAAACATAATAATAATAATTTCGTGTGGCGCATTGGTCTGGTGCAAGTCTTTCGATTGGACGCCACTTTTGGCACTAGCCAATCCCAGTTATCCAACCGGGGAAAGGAAAAGGGACCTACAGCTTAACGTGGAAGCCGAACCTCGTGTCCTTTCTGGCGACTCCTCACATCGTTGGGAGGTGAAGGATGGGTTAAAGCGCAGGCTGAAAAAATCAAGGTCCAACCGGGTTCCGAACTCGCGACCCTTCGTTTTCCAGTCACACAGACAGTTTTATGCTTCGAAATTAGTGCTACAATGCGGCTTTTGTTAATAATAAAGACTTCGAATGCATACGAATGAGATACACCTGTCTGGAAAGAAGAAAGTGGCGAGAAATGTGTACTGTCCTCAGTTATTGCTACTCCCAAACAAAGGAGAAATTTCTGTTACATACCTGTGATATTTCGTGGTGTCATTGACAAGCAATATTTCAGTTTTGCTTAATTTATTTGAAATTGTGCAGACATACACCAGTTAACTTCCATGCTTTAAATAATGAAATACTACACCAGTTGGGAAAGTTTATTGCTTATCACAACGAATTTCGAGGATTCATTCGCATTTTCTAGTGCATTTGTTTACATAAGTACTTTTTCGACGTTTCAATGTGTGATTTCCTGACACAATTGCACTGCAGTTGTCTCTTTTAAGTTAGCTACTGAAGTTCGGGTAAAGTCGAGCAGAATAAATATTGAGGTGTGTGTTTTATCCGAATGTCACAAACCATAACTTTTTGTCTGCTTAAAGTTATTATGTCTCTTCCATTAATCAGAAAATGCAACATAATAATCGTGACTTAAGCCTACTGTAGCCTACCTAATATCTGCAAGTATAGACAGACATAGTAGTTAGAATGTAAAAAAGTTGCCAAGATTTTATTATGTTGGTCTATGCTACGATTTCCCTCATTATAGTAATCTCAAAAAGATTACATCTATGCAGGAGCTGCATAAAATCACACATGGAAACGTATCGACGTATTTATGTAAACAAATGCACTAACAGGGAGAAAAATTCTAGAAATGCGTTTTGCCGAGCATAAAGATACATAATGGATGCAGTTTTTCAGTATTTAAATTCATGATGAACACAGTTATAGGCCTTCCAGAAACATCCGATTATGATGAACGAAATTAAGTTACGGTACATTGAACTTCAATGACTGTTATTCAATATATTTGTGAAAGAGAAGTGTGCAAGTAAGAATAATTTTGAACCCAGAAACCAATGAAAAGCGGAAGTACACGTAGGCCTGCACCACATTTGCAGGTCACTTCACAGAACAGACTCACCACCTTGTTAAAGAACGCCAGAACCAGTAAGAATAATTTGTGGACAGCTAATACCCGATTATCACAGTGCAAAACAACGTAACAGAGCCACTACAAAAACATTAAGATACGCCACAATCCCGGACTGTACACATTTTTTAGATAATAATTTACGCCTAAAATTTCTGATCAAGGATTTAACTAACTTGGGGTTTCCAATAAACTGTAATATCAGACCACAGTCTCCGAATTATATCCAGATTGTGATATTTATCGTCTTCTGGGTGCCACAATCTCTTTCTTTCTTTCACTAAACATATCAGTTTCTCACTGTCCATTGTGTAGCATGTGAGAACGTCGGTCGACCTGACCGAAGAAAACAAACTGATTTGAATTTCACCGACTGTCGTCCGAAGTGTCTACGTTCGGGCGATGAGATCGGCTACACTGTGATCATACCCATAGTGGAGTACTGATTTGAAACGATCGGCCGTTTTCCGCCGATGTCTATCGTCGGTAAAACCTACCGATATCGGAGCCACTATGACGACAGCCTTAGCCCATTGCTCCGTATCGATCAACGTAATTTCGTTGTTGGCCAAGTCAAAGAAGGAAAATAGGGGAAATATTGGTTAGGGTTGTTTCAGCAAAAAGTAAGTTGCTGTGCCCTTACCAGGCTTCATAAAGCATACGTTAGTGTCTGTCCAGGAAACAGTTATAGGCCTAAGTAAACTAACTAAGTCGACATCTTCGGTTATTATCGTGACATTGGTATAGAGGGCAGCGTATTGAATGCTCAATTCACTATTGTGACAAAGTAACCATATATTCTCTTCTTCTTGCACGAATTTCAGAGTGCAGTTGCTTACAGAACTTCATTGGGATCTATGATAAAGAAGCACTTCCTTGGGGAAATTCACTGCACAAACAGTTGAGCTACCATAATAACACAATTCTGTAGTCATAAATTATAGACACTTCATATTCAAATGTGGTCACGTCGTGTATTGTGAAACACACTGCTAGAAATTCAGCGCCATTGACAGTTATTTCGAATAGATTAGCAGCCATGGCAACTGTGACTTCAACCGACAGCACGCTAACGGTGGCAGGGTCCATGTCTTAGCGGACAAGCAATTGACCTTGTTATGTTTATATTCTGAGGTGGGAATAATTTTTTGATTTCTCTTCGTGCGTTTGAGGTTTGTTGATCAGGGTTCAAAAAGTTAAAAGTGAAAATTCTTCAACTAAAATATTATATACAATAGGATGTCGATTATCCGAAGTAACTGGTGGACAGATGTTCGAAAAACCGATTATTCGGATAATCGAACTGTACACTTCTAAATATATTATTTATACAGTATTCGGAGGCGCGCGATCCTTCAGGAGTGGCGTCGTGTGAAGGCCGCATTAGAAGCAGTGTTCCGCCACCCGGTGCCCCAGTGCGGCTACTGTGGGAATCTTGGTTTGAGGGGAGGAGGAGGTGACGGACGGTAGGATGGAAGAGAAATAAATAATTCGCGCTCTACTGTAACTTTTTCGAACGTCGCTCACGGAGGCCGAGGGGCCCCTAGAGCTTGGGGGCCCCGGGGCACTGCCCCGCCTAGCCCTATGGTAGCTACGCCACTGTTCTGACATAGAAATATTTTTGCCCGCCCGGTCTGTGGAGTGGCGAATTAGAGTTGGTCACAGTTTAGAAATAATGTTTCGAAACGCGGAACTGTTTCAGTCTTTCAAAACCAACATGTTTCATGGTTTCGAAACCGTCACGGTTCATTCTGCTCGTTTTCGGATCACATTCGCGCTCGATACTGAAACTATTCCGTCCTGTTGGTTTCACTGTTCCAAAACAGCGGTGTTTCAGACTAATAATGGAGAAAGGAGGAACAGACGATTTATATCAAAACAGTGGTGTTTCATTTTGTTGAAGCTCGCCACACATAGACATTTAACTTACTAGTTTAAGAACAGTTTAAAGAGTGTCAAAACGTATGGACAGACGTGAGTCTGCAAGATTACTGAAATCAAGATTCATTACTAAAGTGACTGTTATATTACGAATTGACATAATGTCAATTATGTATAATCGTAAATTGTAATAAAACAACGCTTACTAGTTGCACTGAAATATCTAGTAAAATTATAGGTTTATCTGTCCATTTACGACAAATACACGACTAAACCTACAACTTTTTTTTTCTAAATAAGAAACAACATAACACCGAAATGATATATGATAAATCTAACATAGTGTGTCGTATTTGACGATTATCGTGTTTATATTTAAATATTACGAAAGTTTGGATAGTAAATGAAAACGCGAATCTACGATATTTAAAAAACTCGATTTTTTAGGTTTATTTTAGTAAAATATCTAGCAGTACGATAACAATGTATAAAAATGTAACCCTTTCCAAAATGTTAGGTCAATAAATTTAATGTGATAATATGTCTCTGCAATATTACATGTAGCTCAGCACACCACCTATCGAAATTAAACACTAGAAAAGAGGCAAGCAAAATGTATTAATTACAGCTACTTTGATAAAAACCGATATATTAGACATAAAGACGTCAGTCATCAGTTAATGGGACAGCAGGAACGTCACTTATTGAGAAAGCAGTACATTTGGTGCAGGGGTAAAAATTTAGCTACCATCCCGGCGGCCTCACGTGATTATGTTGGCAACATCAAGAAAATGGCAGAAAATTGTTTCCAACGTGTAAATTTATTAGAAATCCATATAGAATGACTTGGTGTTCCGCACGTACCATTAAGTAAATAAATAATGCTTTTCGCGCTCTACGGTTGACAGGTTCTTGTATGTACCCTTATCCGCTCAGTAAAAGTAATTGTCCACGGAAAACGAAAAATTCGTGATAAAAAATTTGCGTTGTCATACGACTGGCTAACGACAACGTCACGTGATTGCCAACATTATCACATGAGGCCGCCAGGGAGGTAAGTAAAATTTAACCGGTGCGCAAATTAAAACTAACGCGCCGTCTAAATTAAAGTTCAATTTTTTTCTCCTATAGTTGCTATCCTATGTTTCCCATCTCTATTGCGAATCAATATTCTACATGGTCATTGCCGTCATCGACGAAGTTCTTCTATTCATATTATCTGAAGTTTCCATTTCTGTAACTTTACCCGTCTTCCTAGTTTTGCCATTATCTCTATAAACACTCATTATCTCTATAAACACTTCGTAGAAAAATTATTCCCCTCGTAAAATATCACACGAAGCACAAAATTTGTATCAGATACCACAAACTGATGACTACGCGGAGCCAGCAATACATTACTGCAGCAAGAATATGAACGCTTTGGTGCAGTAAACGTTTGAAAGTACGGCTTGTCCATCCTGCCAAAGCGCTCTCGCGGCAGCCATGTTTGATAACTTTCATCAACAATGAAAATGACGAACACAATTAAAATTTTACTTATACATGATAAAACCATGAACTGATCGCCAGAAATACGTGAAAGTTGTCACAAATGAAGCTTATAATTGGAAAATGGTGTTCCTTGCATTTTTCTATGTCCAGTTCTTTGGCCCGGGATGATGGAATCACGTCCTTTATCATTTTATTTTCCTCAGTTCATCAATTTCATTCACAGTTTATGTCAGCGATAGGGTATGAAAAATTAAACATGGAACGGGATTAGTGGACATATAATGGAGAATTCAATCCGGCCACCGTGTTGGGAGCCAGACTGAAATGTACCTTCCTGACGACATACGTATAGCAGAAAATGGAATAAAAGTTATTATTTAAAATTATAGGCATATAAGATTTGCCTTGCTGAAAATAGAGGGTTAGTTTGGAGCAACATTTAAATTACGTAATTCAACCTGAGTTTGGATTTAAAAAATCCGATAAAATTAATTTCTGTATTAAAATGACTGTAATGCTCCAAATAATAGTTGCATCAAATGACTGTAATGTTGCAAATAATAGTTGCATCACCCTTTTCTCGAACTATTCCTCTGCTGAATGTTGCGAAAGTGATTAACATAATTGTTGGAAGCTGAGTGACTGATTTTGAACAGAAAATACCCGGCCAGCTGATTCAATTTATTGTTAATAAAATGATAACAACTACGAATCTGCGTCGCTAAAAGTATTTGATCAAACATAAAAATATAACAAAAGTTGCAATGGCACTATCCAACAATCGCCCTCACTCTCATTAACATCACGAAAGCTTGCATATGAAAATTAAAAATCATACTTGGAAATTATATACGGCGGAGAAACGACCGATTAATAATTTCAACACGATTCTGGAATGAAAGTAAGTAATTATTCAATAAAACTGAAGCAGTCATGAACAATACAGAACATTACATCTGAACACAGCGAATCCAGAACAGACAGTAATTATACGTTGTTACCCGATAAAAGACAGATAAGTTGACTTTCAACTTTTTGCTACGATATATTTTTTTACTCCTGTATCTCTAAGCTACATTACATCTTACTTTGGTAAAACGTGAATATGTTTTTCTGTGACGTATTTATTTTATACAGAGGCAATGAAAATCTACATTTCTTATTAATTTTTCCCAAGTAATACTTCAGATCACCGATACGTACAGAATTCTACCGTCTGAATAATCTCTTCTACTTCATCCACAGTGTTAGACATTCATACGCTGTGTGACTGCTGGACACTGTACCGTTGTTAACAAATGTTCAATTGTTTGTAAATCTAAGGGACTTAACTCTATTCTTAGAAACTACTTAAACAAGCTTATGTTAAGGACAACACGTGCTCGGCAGCTCTCGGCCACTCCACCGAGGCGCAGTGTTAACACCCTTGAACCATGTAGTAACAGTTAGGAAATGGTATGCCTTATCGTCTACAAACAGCAACTGCGTACTCATTTCAAAACCTGTATTCTACACAAATACCGTATCGGCATACTCAGCATCTGTAAATATGCGCGGATTGTTTACACTCTTGTTGAGCAAATCACAATGAGAAGATGAAAGCATGACTTCACAACTTGAACATCAACACTCTACTGCTCAGATTCGATAAAAATGCCTAAAGCAACCACTGTACGAACACACGAAAAGAAAATTCGTTGAACTCTGCTGTAACTCCGTACTCAATAAAAGAAATGAACACATGTTACATGGAATTCTTTACTGCAATTCGTCTATAATAACACCTCGTAAACAATTTACTATTCCTCCGTATACCGTTTATAAATATAAACATCAGATAATGTGTTACATAAACAAAATTTCTAACAATAACATACATTACAATGTTTGGAAGATTGTACTCAACTATCTTTAATGTCTACAAGATTAAAACGAGTTATAATTTCTTATTGCATGAAATTTCAAATACGACACTGTCGAAAATAAAAAACTCTTATAGTTTCACTCTTCACTCAAGCTTTAATGTTAAGACTGTACATACTGAGTCCACGAAATTAGTACCTCTACAGATCAATAGCTCAAGCGATACTCCCTACCACGTGTAGACCTATGCTGAAACAGCCAAATTAGTATATCTCGCGCAAGAGCTAGATCAGAGTAGTAAGGGTAATAGTAAGGCAGGTAGAATCTCAAAAATGAAAGTAAAGTCTGTGGGAAAGAGATTTAAACAGACTGAGTACGAAATTTGAGTAACAAAGAACAAGTGTACAGTGCACATAATGAAACAACTTGATGCAAGTTGTAGCAAAGCTAATGTTGTGAGTGCTCAGCTAAGATCTGCTCTCTTCTGCAACTAGGAATTGAGTTTACCGCTCTACCTTTCTACCAACTTTGTTGTATGGGGGTGAAAGCTTTGTGTATACAGATATTCTTATTAATAAGATTGAGTTTACAAATATAAAAGTAGCAAGGATGACTGCTAATACAAATGGATGGGAACAATGGTAGGAGAGTGTCCACAATGAGGAAAGCAAAGAAAAACTGGGAACGAAATCAATAGATGAAACAGTGATAGGGAACAGACTGAGATGGTGGGGTCATGCTACGGGCATAGGAGAAGCGAGGTTACCTGAGAGTCTCATGGGTTCGGCAACAGAGGGTAAGAGGAGCAGGGCTAGACCAAGGAGAAAGTACTTAGATTGCGTTAAGATTGATTTTGAAGTAAAAGGCTTAATATCAGACGAGGCATCAATGTCAACTCTGAATATGGGATCCTGGAGAATTTTATTTGGGGGACTGTGCTCCAGGCTGAACGCTGAATGTAATAATGACTCTATAATGATGATGATGATGATGATGATGATAATGATGATGACTGGGAAGGTCTCTTTGTCAGTTAGCGAGTCGTTGTGGCAACTGAGGGCATTAACAGGGCTATACATAACGTCATCAAACAGTGCTAGGTGGAGTGCGAAGTGGAGGAAGATGAGATGGGAGATACCATACTGCGAGAAAAATTCAAGGGTTTGTTATTCAAATGTCTGTAAATCTATCGGACCAAATTGTGTGGTCATCAGACCGTAGCTTACAAACTACTTAAACCTAGGAAATCTAACCTACGGACAAACACACACACCCATGCCCCAGGGAGGACTCGAACCTCCACGGCGAGCAACCGCGCGCTCCGCAGCGAGGTGCTTTAGACTGCTCGGCTACTCCACCGCGGCAGGGGTTTATTACAAAATGATTTATCAAGAATTAATAAAAACGTTTCACCGTAGAATCTAAAGTATAAAAGCATCCAAACGACATTCAAAGTGTGTTAAATAGGAAGACTAATGTACATATTCAAGTGTGCAACTAACAGTTTATTTTTGAGGAGTGTAGACAATTAAGAAATATATAAACTGTAATATTTTACACTCAACTAAATTACTGAATTTACGCAGCGGTCTCAATGGGAATGTAACAATGAAGACAATTCAATATTATTTTATTTACAACGAACTCGGAACAGAGTTTATGGTTACCAATACTAGACATTATTCATCCTCGCATGCATCACTCTTGCTATCATTATCTTTATTACCATCTTCGTTTGCGGTAGCATAAAGTAGGTCCTTGTAGAAGGCTTTGTTTACTTCGACCAGAAACCGCGTCAAATTACAACGATCTCTTACCTTAGCTATTTGAACACCTGCATTCTTAGATTCTTCTTCTATTGCTGATGAAGATCCAAAGTAGTACATTCTGTAGTGCTACTTCTGTTGGAAATGATATATCTAGTCCATGTAGCAAAGTAAGAGTTCCGCAATGAGACCCTAAATCTGTCTTCCACACTGCGAATCATTCGTACCTAGTGCAGTTAGAGTGTAGGTTTAGGCGTTTCCGAAATGAAATCCTGAGTAGCGTGTTTATGTCTACGAAGTCGTTGTGTTTCATTATTTTCAGCCCCAATGGATGAGGTATTGTACGGGCTTCAACAATTTTGCTGTCCCACGTTTCCGGAATTTCTGAAATTGTTGCCTTCCCCTTCTGATGGCCTGTCAATGAAAAGTCTTCATCATTAGATTAATAACTATCTCCTCTCACTGGCGGCAGATGTGTGATACTACTGTAGACCTTCAAGATGTGCATTAGTCTGTACAAAAAACTGACCATGACTTTAGTTTCGTTCTCACCCATCACTAAGCAGAACAAGCTCCTCTCTTTGCTTTTTCTAATGGAATGTTGCTTATGTAGCAGAAAATCATGAAGCTGACTTCTTTTAAACATTCTAAACAATTCTACAAACACTGTATTTAATAACAGGAAACTTACGACTCCTGGACTTGTCCGTTTTTTGTTGGAACAACAAGGGACTAATCTGCAAACGAAGGCTTCCGCGGCCGTTGTCATTGTTGATAAAACTCTTCTGGGTACTGGACCGCATCGTCAATATATCAAATATTTCACCGACGTTTCGGCCACTATTGCAAGCGGCCATCTTCCGGGTGTTACGTAACCTTTGGTTCGCCTTCCCCCACAATGTTTTCTGTTTTCTCCAGTCTAAGTTGTTCGTAATTGTAGCTCCTACGTATTTGGTAGAATTTACGACCTTAAGGTTTGACTGATTTATCGTGTAATTGGAGTTCAGAGAATTTCTTTTAGTGGTCATCTGTATTACTTCACACTTGTCATTATTTAGTATTAATTGCCAATTTTCGCACCATATAGAAATTTTGTCTAAATCGATTTGCAGCCGGCCGCGGTAGCCGAGGCGACTAAGGCGCTCCAGTCACGGTCTGCACGGCCACTACTGTCGGGGGTTTGAATCCCCCCTCAGGCATGGATATTTGTGCCGTCTTAGTTCGTAAGTAGTTCATAAGTAGTTTGTAAGTTTAGGGACTGATGACCCCGTAGTTAAGTCCCATAGACTATACAAACATTTGAACATTTTTTTTTTTTTTTTCGATTTGCAGTTGACTTCAGTAACCGATAAAGGACAGCATTATCCGCGAACAGTCTAAGGGAGCTATTCAAATTGTCTCCTAAATCGTTTATAAACACAAGGAGGAGTAGGGAACCTATAACGCTTTCCTGTGGAACACCAGATATTATTTCTGTTTTACTCGATGATTTACCGTCAATATAAATCAGATTTTGCATTCACAGCGCAGTGCCAGTCTGGCCACAGTTGCATTTAACTGACAAATACAAACATAGACACGAACACATTGATTCATACAGCCAGGGTCAGCGGAAGGGGAAAATATCACCTGGGCAAAGAATCCATATGGCGCCCCCTACACCCCCATTGGCATTACTGACTTTAATTTGCTATGCTACCGTATAGATAGCTGCTTTTAAAGGATAACTCCTTCAACTCTATAACTATAAGAATCAATTTTCCAACTGAGTAAGATAACTTTCGTCTGTTAAATACACAGAGTAAGTTTTGGTTAACGATATACGAAACAATTATTTACACACGAGCATGCGGAATATTAGAAATTTACAAAACGATTCAAAAAACAACGATTTATATAAATAAAGATTGTTGATGCGATACAGTATTTATTTACACGTATATTTATAAACAACCTTGTTAATTGCGAAAGAGAACACATGTGAATAAAAGAATATACAAATATATTTTGTAACAGCATTGTACAAAGATTTCATAATACAAATAATACAACCAGTAATATAAAATTATATCTTTATACAGTTTTAATGCACATTGTCCTTTGAGTTGTTTACGAAGCTAAGTAAAGTTAACTTTTCGTGCCTTCTTCTCTGCAAAGTCTTTAATTAAAAAGTTGGTTAATACACAGCTAACGAGTAAAAGTCTTATCGCTTTGTTACATGTATCAAGCATCAGTATTGGTATAGAATGTAATTATTGCTTCTTATATCAATGGGGAAAGAACTTTCTTTGAGCCTGAAGTTCGCCATCTATCTGAGAGGCTGCCACCCTACCCATCCCAGCCTGCTAAGACGCTACGTGTGTAAACACTTCTTCTCCATTAACCGTAATAAAACGAAAGTACGTTACGTAATGTAGATCTACTCATCTGTACTGTGTTATCTTCTGGAATATTTGTTGATTTCTTGCTGGTTTCCTCATTCTCTGGTTCTACGTTTTCATTTCCATTATTGTCTGTTTCAGAAGTACGAAAGAATTTCTTTAATTCTGCTGCCTGTCTCATTTTCAGCCGCTAATTGTGCTCTTTTTTTCTGTATAATTTCCATAAGGCTTCTTTTTCCGACATGTTGAGAAATAAACCATTAACGCAAGCGTCGAAATTCAGGTGACAAAAGAGGTACACGCACACCATGAAGCCTGCACTACATGTACATGACTTCTGATTTATAATTTTCTTTCGCGAGAAATTTGACAGTACAACAGTAAAAACAGGACTAATTTCATTTTGGTCGCCGATAACTCAATATTGTTTGTGTCTGTTTTTAGAGCGGCCGACATAGCTTTGTCGCAAGGAGTGCAATTGTCGACACCGCGGCAGTTGTAATTGTCACAGCGTGTTATTGTTGCTCAAAACTCCCAACTCTCAACAATAGCCTTTAGCTTTGTCAGCGGAGTTGTTTTTATGGACAAATAAGGTGAAGGGATGAAGGGATTTCCTTTATAGGAGATTCAAGAAGAAACCGGGGTTGTTATAAAGAGTGAGGCCTATGGCATGAGGTAGTAACCAATGTTGCTACAAAATTTATGAAAAAGTTAATGTTTAGTTCACTGTTTACAATAATATAAATTTAGCAAGTATTTTGGCGCCCCCCAAACTCCCCTTCCGTCGGTACTGCATATAGCCATAGTGTAGTTGTTAAATATCTTATTTCATTTATAGGTATTCGTTTCACGTCTACTTTGCCCCCACGGAGGCAACGTAAATAATAATAATAATAAAAGGTTGTCGTACAATGGAAGTCGTGTAATTAGCTTGGAATTAGTGTCAGTTAAACAGGGGGAGCAGTAGGTTACACGTGTTAAGTGGATTCCGTGAGCTCGGCTGCTCGCTTCTGCAGTTGTGCGCGCTCGTGCAGGCAGGGCTGGGCTGGAGATACGATAAGACGGCGTGCGCGGTGTATCGCGGCAGGCGGCAGCGGCAGCGGCGGGCGAGGGTTTGCTCGCAGCGGCGTTTGTTTGCCAGGCAGCCGGCGGCGCTAACGACCGTAATCAAATTAATTTTAAATTTTCGTCGCCTGCCAGCGGGGGCGGAAAAGTCGGCGCGCTCCGCTTGGCTTTCCGCGCCTGCGCACCCGCGCGGGGGCGGGGGCGGCGAGGAGCAGAGCACGGCGTAGCGAGCTGGCGTCGCGTTTAATTGCCAGACGGGGTGGGTTTGTTAGTCCGCTCCCTACTACCCCGTCTTTGTCAGCCGGCACGTCTTCCGCCGGCGCAGACTGCCGACACTTTGACAATTCGCTGCCGTCGCGACCAGTATTGCCAGACATAGGGAAATTTCCCTACACGTAGGTACTTTCAAGCATTAACCCGCGGTCTCTCGCGTACATTGTTGTCACGCGATAACTCCCGTGTTAGATTTTTTCTAACAATGAGATCTTGCACCTTTTCATCTCTTTGTGCCAGATAAATCATTTCTTTGTTGAAACTTCCTAGCAAGGCAAAGGTCCCAGGTTCGAGTCCCGGTTCCGGCACACAATTTTAATCTGCCAGGAAGATTCATATCAGCGCACACTCCGCTGCAGAGTGAAAGTTTCATTCTGGAAACATCCCTTAGGCTGTGGCTAAGCCATGTCTCCACCATATCCTTTCTTCCAGGAGGGGGTTGGAACACTTGCGGGGACTCACATTTGCGGGGAGTGACACTTGCGCGGAACCCGGGACCCTTGGGGCGACAAATGGCTTTTCCTGGGTACAGGCACACCAAGAAGTCTAGCACTGCTGTTGTCAAGTTTCCACACTGTCAACATAACACGAAACTCAGTGAAATTGCACAACCCTGAAGAGCAATATAGTAACTTGTTCTAACTACATATTAATTCGTTGAGTGTTCCTCCTGAAAACAAAAAAAAAGGTATTTTAATAGTGATAATGTTTCGAGAGTTATTAAGACATTCTCTGCTACTACAAGACGATGGCTTTCCACAGTCATACCTCCTAAAAGCATCTTATTCAGAACACTAAGCATATCAAGACACCTGCGCAAGCAATAAATATATTAGGCATACTGCACATATACGTTGATGTAATTGACCGCTATGTAGTTAACCCCACTATCACGCAACTTCCATCTCTTTAAAAATAGCTACTATGCTTTTTAATAGGAGACGCAACCTTAAACCTTCAAATAAAAAACGTTAATAATAAGTCAATGAGTGTTTTACATACTTGAAGCGTTTATTCGTGGACCCCAAAACCATTTGCTTGTATTCGAATTAGAAATACATCTAAGAAATGAATGAAATACGGAATGTGTAAGGGAATGTCACATACCGAAAAATACTAAAGTAAATTCTATTTTCTATCACCGTTATATATACCCTTTTTTCCTCCGAACTTTGCATAACCAACAGGGAGAAACAATTTGCAAGACTTCCAGGAAAAATGAAGCGAAATTGGCAGCCAATAGTTGGTTGTAAATTACATTGCCTGTAAACTGTATAAATATAAATTACGGAATATGCGGAACTCCTGTTCAGTACAGTCAAAAAGGTCTAAGGTAATAGGCAGTGGTTTACAATCAGATATCAGTATCACTCTCCTCCTCAGGAAGTCTGTGTGAAGATTTATATTCAGAACATTCGAGAAAAAGGCTACTGTGGTGTGGAAACTACAAGAAGCAGCTCATTTACTCAGGAAGGGAAAACGTTATGGTGCCCGTAAATTTGAATGGCTGTATCTCTTATAGTAACATTCATTTTTTGATAAAATGTTAAAATACAATATACCAGAATTTTGTTTTTTTCTAATCTCAGTGCCAAATTTTTTTGTCGAAATTTTTGCAGGAAGTAGTCTTGACGTGATTTCATACTTCTATGCATTAATATTATCAATCATGTGATTTGTGTCACAAATTGCGCGGCCGATCCGGTCGGAGGTTCGAGTCCTTCCTCGGACATGGGTGTGTTTGTTTGTACTTTGCCTTAGTTATTTTAAGTAAGTAGTGTGTAAGTCTAGCAACCGATGACCTAAGTAGTTTGGCCACATAAGACTACACATATACACGTAATTTATTTTACTACTGCTCCACCTCGCTCGGCGGGCCTTTCCGTGAATACGGCACAGGTAGCGGCTGGAGGGCGTGGAGTAGGGGTGGTGTATCCCTGCTTCTGGAACACCCTGTTCACTACCTGCAGCGTCCGGGTCTCCCCACAAGTGTCTACACATTCCCTTTCCCCGCAAGTATCACTCCCCGCAAGTGTCACAAACTCTTCCAGGAGTGCTAGTCTTGCATGGTTCGCAGGAGAGCTTCTGTGAAGATTAGAAAGTAGGAGGCGAGGTACTGGCGGAAGTAGAGTTGTGAGGCGGCATCGTGAGTCGTGTCGGGATAGCACAGTCGGTAGTGCGCTTGCCCGCGAAAGGCAAAGGTCCCAGGTTCGAGTCCCGGTTTCGGCACACTATTTTAATCAGCCAGGAAGTTTCATATCAGCGCACACTCCGCTGCAGAGTGAAAGTTTCATTCTGCATTTCTTTGTTATTACTAAAGCATTATAAATTAGTATAAACATGGTATGGAACATGTTATTTGACGAATTTGTGGATGTTTGCAAGAAGAGCTATAGTACCGACGCACTGACAACGATAGACAAGATGTTAGAACCATTCTGCGGAAGTATCAAATTCGGGCAGTATATAGCAAACAAGCCTGCAAAATATGGCATCAATGTACATGCGCTTTGTGATGCCAGAACCTTTTATACGCTACATATGGAAGTACATGCAGTCAAACAGCCTACTGCGCCATATCAAGTAGCAAATGATGCAGAGCATGTGGTGTTACGATTGATTAGACCGATTGACAAAAAAGGCGGAAACGTGACGATGGTCAATTATTTCAATCTATACCACTGGGTAACAAAATGTATGGCAACCATAGATTCACATTAGTAGATACTCTACGGAAGAATAAAAGAGAAATTCCACCGGAATTTCTGGACGTAAAATGTAGGCAAGTAAACAGCAGCATTTGGAGAAAAACCAAGCAACAACTGCTTCATTTGCTCATACGTCTTAAAAAAAATAAACAGAAAAGGAACGTTCTAATGTTATCCACCATGCACAGCGACGATTCTGTAGACGCCGACAGAGGCGAAGGGAACAAACTTTAAGATATTACACTCCACAATATCACAAAAGGAGGTGTAGATGTTGTCGACCGATCTAAATCAGAATATTGTATTTCAAGAAGAAACCGCTGGCCCCTTGCACTGTCTTTCAGTTTTATATACTTCCATTTCCGACAGGGAATGTCATGTACTCTGTATAAACAATTGCTTCATTCAATTCGGCCGGCCGCGGTGCCCGAGGAGACTGAGGTGCTCCAGTCACGGTCTGCACGGCCACTACGGTCGGGGGTTCGAATCCCCCCTCGGGCATGGATATTTGTGCCGTCCTAGCTCGTAAGTAGTTCTTAAGTAGTTTGTAAGTTTAGGGACTGATGACCCCGTAGTTAAGTCCCATAGACTATACAAACATTTGAACATTTTGAACATTCAATTCGTAAAACTCAATAAGAATATGTACTTTGCTCATAACATGTGCTCAACAGTTTCAGGAGAAAACAAACGAATGCAACCTAATATTACAAGTACAAGTAACAGACTAAGGCCCGGTTTCTGGAAAAGTATAGTTACCTTGCCGTTAGCTACCGACACGTTATAATTTAACATGCCAGATAACTTCCTTGGGTTTCCCGTAGCTGATTTCAACGACCGTTAGTTAACTATGAGGTAACTACGCCTTCTGTCGAAGCAAATAGTACGTCTCAACAGATAACAGATGGCACTACTAACGAAAATAGCAATTATTCGAATTTTATCTATTATTAAGTGAAATCGAAGACGTTTCTTGGTTTGTATAGCTGTTACGAGTTTTCTGTTTCCGTTTTCAAAGGCAATAAGCGACAAGCGAAAAAAATGACTATTTGAGAAAAATCTTTTGTCCGACTTGATTTTAGAAAGAAAAGTAGTTATAGCAAATGAAAAGGCAAATTATTTGACTGTTTTGGAAAAACAACACGCCTTGGAAGTTGTCACAAAACTGTACAATGTTGTTTTCTTCGTTTTTCCCCGTTTGACCCGGCAATGTCATTGGTCAGTATTTTTTTATTATTATTATTCTGAAACGCATATGAAATTCGCTCTCATTACACAGATCAAATGGTTGCCATCTAACACGAAAAAAGCGTCGTGTGCCGAGTACAACTAAGTTTTCTTCTTCTGAACAACAGTCCGAAGCATCAGAAGAAAGAGAAGACGGCGGTGACGACGAAGATGAAAGAATTTCCATTCATCAGCTTCAAAAATTTTTAAATTGTAGAAAATTATACGGTAGCAAATCACAAAAACAAAAACAAATTACTACTGTTAAATAACTTCTGGACTTGCGTTTGGAAGACCACTAGCGCTACGTAGCGGAAAACTAACGTTAACATGTAGCTAACCCCAGGGGAACGCGCATTTATTTTTAACGGACAGTAACTATGGCTGTGACGGTAACTGTTGTCTCGGAAACCCATTTTGTACTTAACGTTCAGGTAACCCACAGATGACGAGACAGGTAACTACTGTTTCGGAAACCGGCCATAAGAGAGCTATTTAGGGTGTATCCTAAATCGTTTATAAAAACAAGGAACAATAAGGCACCTATAAGGCTTCCCTGTGGAACGCCAGATATTACTTATGTTCTACTAGATGACTGTCCGTTAATTACAACGTACTGTGTTCTTTCTGACAGCAAATCACGAATCCAATCGTATAACTGTGGTGATTTCTACTAGCACGTAATTTGATTAGAAGACGCTTGTGACGTACAATATCAAAAGCCCTCCGGAAATCTAGAAAAACGGAATCTATTTGACATCTCTTGTCTGTAGCACTCATCACATCAAAAATGTTCAAATGTTTGTATAGTTTATGGGACTTAACTACGGGGTCACCAGTCCCTAAACTTACAAACTACTTATGAACTACTTACGAACTAGGACGGCACAGATATCCATGCCCGAGGGGGGATTCGAACGCCCGATCGTAGTGGCCGTGCAGACCGTGACTGGAGCACCTCAGTCTCCTCGGCCACCGCGGCCGGCATCACATCATGTGATTAAAGGACTAGTTGTGTTTCACAAGAACGATACTTTCCGAATGCGTGCTGACTTAGGGTCAGGAACGAAGGTAGCGGTCAACTATCTCTTTTGGAACGCCTGTGCTATTATGCGTCGACTGCTCCCGAGCGGGCAGAAGTTGGCCGACAGCGATTTGGTTTGCAGCCGACTAGAGTGCGGAGGCAACGCTTGGGAAGTGTAACTGTGCCTTTTGTCCTTTGTTTAGGGTGTGTTATAGTGAATTTTGAGGCTTAACTAACAAGTAAAGAAGTGAACTAACGAATCAGGTAATTTCCTTGCAGTCTGAACCCTTCAATTTACGCAGGTTTGAAGAGAAATTAGAAATGGCTTGGTAGACAGATTCCCAGTTTAAAAATTTCACAGACAAAGAGACCCCTCGTGGCCTAAGAAGGAGTCTGTAACATTTAACACCTTTGTGAGACAATAATGAAACACGAACTTTCATCGGTCCATGTGAGTAATTTTTTGAATCTGGTAAGCCTAAATAATGTAAACACAGCCACTCAGTTAGGTCAATGGCGTTACGTAACCAAAAGGTTACCGATAACAGGTACATACTGAACCTAATAATAAACTGTATTCATGTGTGTGGTGTTCTGAGGCGTGCCTGGAAAGGACATCTTAAGACTGAATCATTTCCAACTCTGGCTTTTTACACGCCTTGATTAAATTTTACTGCAGAATTAGATTCAGAATTAAAATCACTTTTGGAAAAGGCAACGATTTTGAAACACACTTGAAACATAATCCAAAAGTAACTCCTCCAATGCATGCTTAAAGTCCGCCTAGAGGAAATTAGAAACGAAATTAAGAGTGCTGATTTCTGGCTTTAATAGCAATGTAGCCTATGTTTTCCAAGTGATTATAGTATACAGGTACATCGTTAATTGAAGAGAAGTGGAAAGATTTCGGTATTTCATAGTAGTACAAAAACATGATGCCCACTTTTCAGCTACGCCCATCATACAACACTTAAAACACCATTTGGTTGGGTTGGGTTGTTTAGTTGGGATAGGGGGACTAAACTGCTAAGGTCATCAGTCCCCGGTGGAACGCGGACAGAGTGAGGCTAGGAAAGGAGGGGAGGGGGAAATGAAATAAAGAAGAAAGGAAAACTGCATTAGCTCGGAACCCCGTGCTCGCCATGCACGTACTCATGAAAAAATCGTGACCCCCCCTGAGGGGTGGCGGGAGGGGAAAGCACCATTTGGCGAATTGTCCACACAAATGGGTGGGTATTGTCTTTGCGATCGTGGGATTCTTTTTGTTCCTATATATATCGTCGTGGTCACGAGCCGCCACCGGGGTCCTGGGTAGCCCAGTGCGCTGACGAACCACTAGACTGATGAGCGTCCCTGGCAGCCCACACCGAAGGCGCACCTCAAGCTGCACACATTCATCCACGAAGCCGTTTTCGGGTATGCTAAGAAAAACAACAACAGTAATAAACAAACCTAAAGCAGGAGCTAGAGGATAACAGAATGCGCTGCAAGAGAGCACACAGAAATATCGGACCCTGGTGCTACTACGGACTTCGTCTGCGCACTCTCTTTTTATCAATTTTAAGTATTCTTATAAAGCACACTTACTTCACCCAAGATCGCAAATTTATTTTATTTGTTCGGTTTTTTTTTACCGTTTTCAATGAGCTACGTCATCATCTCCAGAAAAAGTTACAATGTTGTCCTGTCTAAAAAATAAACAAATTATAATGAAAAAAAAAGGAAAATGTTAAAGCAGCCAAAAATCCGAAGATTGATTTGAACACTACTGACTTACCCATCCAGTTATAGAGGACCTACAGTTTAACGTGGGTTCCGAATCACAGTTATATATATATATATATATCCTCTATGTGTTCATAAACCATTCATTCGATTGCAGTGAAACTTTGGTGACCTGTTCACCGTGCACCCACAAAATTTTCTGAACCAAAAACAAAAGAGCACGACACATAGCTCAAGAGATATGACGTCATAAATAATGAGAGGCCACCGCGTGAGAATACCCAGATGTATTTGTCAGTTATTGGAAAATGAGAGTAGTTAGGGACCTGCAACAAAGTTTGCATGTAATTTCGAACTTTTATGAAGCGTTCTGTAACTGAACCCCCCCCCCCCGACCCCCCACCCACAAAATAATAAAACGAAAAGAAGTCTACCACTCACCACAGTTCTCTGTAGATACCGTAAAACTGTCCTATCAGTCATGACGTTGCATCAAATAAAGTTAGAATTGCAGATTTGCATGTTACAATTTATTATTGTCTGCAAATCTCCCTTAATTTTCTTGCACCCAAAATTAAGAAATCTGTTTCCTTAATCTCTAAGTATATAAAAGCGAAAGGACACTCACTTAGTCGGGGGTTCGAATCCTCCCTCGGGCATGGACGTTTGTGGTATCTTTAGTATAAGTTAGTTCATAAGTAGTTTGTAAGTTTAGGGACTGATGACTCCGCAGCTAGGTCCCATAAGCTTTACAAATATTTCAACATTTTAACACTCACTCACTCACTGACTAAACACGAAATCTCGAAAACTACTTCACCTATACAGCTGAAATTTGGCAGGAATGTAGTTTATAGGTAGAAAACGTCAGATAAGAAAGTATTTTGTGATAAGTGTACGGCGGAGCATACTTCTCCTAAGGATTCATGAAACCTACAATTTCATTCCGGTCTTCAGGAAATTTCGCACGCTTGACCTTCAAAACAAGAGAAAGGTCACCGTCTAACTTAAGTTTCATACGGTGCATAAGGGGAAGGTACTTTGCAACATAAAAATGGATCCCTAAATACCTTGGTCGTGCCATAACTTGAGATCGGCTCGACCGATTTCACAGATCCTTTTTATTTGTTGTTTTCGTTATTCTCAGAACAAGGATTGTATGAAATAAAACTGGAATATTTGAGAGCAACAAACTGCATTTTTCAATATGACCTAGAGTTCCTATTGCACAGGAATCTATAGTTTTATTCCGATATTGATGAAATTTTGCACACTTTACCTTAAAAACAAGAGGAATGGCACTGTATAAAATTTCGGTCGGTGCATGGTGGAGGGTACTTAATACGTAATTTTACAAAATGCATAGTTCTGCTCCAATCTTTATGAATTTTTGCATACATTACCTTTAAACCTAGAGAAAGATCAATAGGTACATAATGTTTATATGGTACATGACAGAGGATACCTTGCAGAAAACTTTGCCGAGAGAGAGCGAGGTGGAAACGAACAAAGAGATAGGAGAGAAATAGGTGGATGCAGAGAGAGGGGGGAAGGGATGTGGACTACGAGAATGTAGGATACGTACAGCCGGGCAACGCCGGGTTCACAGCTAGTTCTCAATAAAATAGTTACTTGTGAAAATGTAATATAAGAAACATAACATTGCCAAAGTATTAAAATGCGCATTATTTAAACTTGCATCACAAAAGTGGATCGTCATCTGCGTAGCACACTTAAGGAAAGAAAGTGACTAGCAGTGGTAATAGGTACTGTACCTTCCGCCACCCTCCTTAGGTTGGATTGCGGCTTATGTATGTTGATGATATGGTGACATATATTTTGATACAGTTTAATGTGTCTAATTAAGAGAAATGAAATGTAAAAAAATAATAAATATTGAAATAGTTAATAAACTGGTGGCAAATATAACTAGAGGCAAATAATTTGTCTTCCTACGCTACACAATTTGGGAGGAATAGAAGGCTTTTTTTGTCACCTATCAGTGACAGCACTGACAGTTCACTTGCAACAGGATATACATAATATTTAGTGTACAAGAGAACACGGCTACATGTGCTATCTCAAAAGTAAAGATATGTCGTACATACCAGATAAACAAAACTGTCCCATAGTAGTTCGTGGACTCAAATTTATATGCGGTAAACTGCATTACTGTTATGACTGTAACAGGAGACCTGTATCTCACACGTAATTTGTTGAGTGTTCAAACGTTCAAATGTTTGTGAAGCTTATGCGACTTAAATGCGGGGTCGTAAGTCCCTAAACTTACAAACTACTTACGAACTACCTTATACTAAAGACGACAGAAACATCCATGCCCAAGGAGGGATTCGAACCCCCGACGAGGAACGCCCTCGCGCATCCCAGCATAGTGCCTCAATGCGCTCGGCCGCTCCGCCGCGGCTTGTAAAGTGCAGTGCTAGCAAGAAAAAGTGACTATATGTTGAATTCTGTCTCATTTAAGTGAAAAGTGAGAAGTTTTAAGCTCATAATTAAAAGAAAAATGTTCTGTGTTGGTGTAGGAGCCCTCCATCCTTACATATCATTTTCATGTATTTAAACGACACCTCCATACTTTTCTGGCAATTTGATACCCCACACAAGATACTCGTGATACTTTCAGAAGTCAATGTGTGTCAGTACACTATATATACAAGAGGCTGGCGCTCGACAGACATGTCTATACTGCGTGGCACGGAGGCCGCGTTTGATTGGAGAGAGGAGCTGTTTTTTCGTAGCGGGAAAGCCCGGCGAACCGACACTGCTTGTTGTCGAAATGTTCAAATGTTTGTAAATCTACTGGATCTTCTTTGAATATTAGTCCCTAGGTTTACAAACTACTTAAGCTACACTACTGGCCATTAAAAATGCTACACCAAGAAGAAATGCAGATGAGTCATGGGTATTCATTGGACAATTTATTATACTAGAACTGACATATGATTACATTTTCACGCAATTTGGGTGCATAGTTCCTGAGAAACCAGTATCCCGAAGAACCATCTGTGTCCGTAATAACGGCCTTCATACTCCTGGGCAATGGGTCAAACAGAGCTTGGATGGCGTGTACAGGTACAGAAGCCCATGCAGCTTCAACACGATATCACAGTTCATCAAGAGTAGTGACTGGCGTATTCTGACGAGCCATTGCTCGGCTACCAGTGGAAAACTTTCCGTATCCAGAAAGGCCCGTACAGGACCTGCAACAAGCGGCCGTGCATTATCCTGCTGAAATGTAGGGTTCCGCAGGGATCGAATGAAGGGTAGAGCCATTGGTCGTAACACATCTGAAATGTACTGGCCACAATTCAAAGTGCTGTCGATGCGTACAAGAGGTGACCGAGACGTGTAACCAATGGCACCCCATTCCATCACGCCGTGTGATACGCCAGTAAGGCGATGACGAATACACGCTTCCAACGTGCAATCATCGGGATGCCGCCAAACACGGATGCGACCATCATGATGCTGTAACAGAACCTGGATTCATCCGAAAAATGATGTTTTGCCATTCGTGCAACCAGGTTAGTCGTTGCGTACACCATCGCAGGCGTTCTTGTCTGTGATGCAGAGTCAAGGGTAACCGCTGCCATGGTCTCCGAGCTGATAGTCCATGCTCCTGCAAACATCGTCGAACTGTTCAAATCAAATGTTTGTATCGCTTATGGGACTTAACTATGTGGTCATCAGTCCATAAACCTACAAACTACTTATGAACTAGCTTATACTAAAGACGGCACAAACATCCATGCCCAAGGGGGGATTCGAACCCCCGACCGTAGCGGCCGCGCAGACTGTGACTGGCTCGCCGCAGAGCGCTCGGATAAGATGCCTGTTATCTCGACTGCTAGTGATACGAGGCCGTTGGGATCCAACACGGCACTTCGTATTGCCCTCCTGAACCCACCGATTTCATATTCTACTAACAGCCATTGGATCGCGACCAACGCGAGCAGCAATGTCGCGATACGATAAACCGCAATCGCGATAGGCTACAATCCGACCTTTATCAAAGTCGGAAACTTGATGGTACGCATGTATCCTCCTTACACGAGACATCACAACGACGTTTCACCAGGCAAAGCCGGTCAACTGCTGTTTGTGTATGAGAAATCGGTTGGAAACTTTCCTCTTACCAGCAAGTTGTAGGTGTCGCCACCGGCGCCAACCTTGTGTGAATGCTCTGGAAAGCTAATCATTTGCATATCACAACATCTTCTTCCTGTTGGTTAAATTTCGCGTCTGTAGTACAGCATCTTCGTGGTGTAGCAATTTTAACAAATCAAATGTTCAAATGTTTGTTATTAAACTTATGGGACTTAACTACGGGGTAATTAGTCCCTAAACTTACAAACTACTTATCAACTACCTTATACTAAGGACGGCACAAATATCCATGCCCGAGGGGGATTCGAACCCCCGATCGTAGTGGCCGTGCGGACAGTGACTGACGCGCCTCAGTTTCCTCGGCCACCGCGGCCGGCAGCAATTTTAATACCCAAGAGTGTACTTTAAATTAACCAAAGGATAACGCACACATTCATGGTCGAGGGAGGACTCGAACCTCCGACGGCGAGCGACCCCGTGCTCTGCTGCAAGGCGCCTTAGACCGCCCGGCCACTCTACCGCGTTTGCATCTCTCTCTCTCTCTCTGTATTTGTAGCGCGGTGCCTACATCTTCCGCAGCAGTGTGCGCGGCGAACTCTGGAGACGTTAAGTAGTGGGGGGCAGACTGAGGCAGCAGAAGCGTGCCGCTGTTGTGACAGTGGAGGCGCGCTTGTTTGCGGCGGGACTTTTGTCTGTTTGCAGAGGACGGGGGGGGGGGGGGGGGCTGCGAGAAGCCGACAGAGGCGCTGCTGTTGACTCGCCTGCCACGGCTCCCTGCCTGCCTCCTGGCCTCCCACCAAACTTCTGCACTTTACTCCTCACCCACAACTTTGCCCACCACAACCGTTCTTCTACGACCTTCTTCATATACTTTCTACTTTTTCTGTCCAAAACATCGTAACAATCAATAAATCTGATAAATCCACAGTTTTTTGACGGCAGACTAGTAAAGGAAGTGCCCAAAAACAGATACCCATTTTATTGAAAAAATATCAAAGATTACAAAAGTTATAACACTCACATGACGTACGCCAAACGGACGCGCTCGGCCGGGCGTTGCGGACGGCGCCTGTATGGCTAATCAATGGTACGTTTGTATGGCCCACTGTGGTGGAACAGGGACGGGATAACTGCGATGGTTAGTGTGACGATACTGCTGGCCCTCTCGTCTCGATGTTATCGTACGATACCGTCTGCGTCGGATCCGGAATCGTGTAGTTCAATAGTGACAAAAGTTGTGTGTGAAGTTAGTTAAAAACAATATAGCCAGCCTAGGAATCAGTGTAGGACAGTGTCTCGGTGATACTGTGATTAAAACAAGTGATAGATTTCATTAAGACATTCGTTTAGATACTTTCCAGACAGTTCTATAAACAATAGTTTCGTCAGTGTATGTTACTTAAAGACGTAAACAGATGAATTGTAAAAACTTTTGTGAAAAACAAACAGAAATGAAAATAAATAGCATTGTACATATGTCAGGCTCATAAACAAGTTGTGTTGACCAGCTAATTGTGTTAATTAACGTAATAGTCCAAATTTGAATATCGTCATTCTTTGCATATATTGACGTGATATTTTGAACTTATTTTGAGAATTGACAGGATATTGTATAGTTCAATATATGTTAGGTACATATATGATGTACTCTTCCACAAATTAATTGACATTTAACATATTGGTTTGTTGTCAAACAAAGAGTAGCATGATTAAAACTTATAAAAAGATATGTGCGTACTAAAACTATTGTGTGTATTATTTTCATTTTATATTGTGATTATTTTTGTGTACAGAAATGTTTTTCTGTTATGTTTGTTAATTGTAAATCAGTATATTCAATTGTTATGAACAATGTGTAATGTAATGTTATATATTTGCCTCACCGCCTTGCGTGGGGGAGTTCGAGTTTCAGTCGTTTGTCAAGTGCACTGGAAGCTATGTCAGTCTGTGTTTTGAAATGGAAGTACTACCGTTCTGATGCTTTGTCTATGTTTTGAATTTGTAATGTTTTGGTGGAGAAGAGGTTTGATTGCAAATTAAAGAAGAAGTGAAAAATTGTACATATCCAGTATTTATTTCTACCACGACGCCCCAGGAGAATAATGTTGCTGCGAGCAGAACCCCCATACATCGAAATGTTGAAAAGCTGAGTATCGGAAGAATAAACTGTAATTACTCAAAAATATAGTAAAACATTTTATTAGTCATGTTCTTCTTTATTCGCTAATCATAGGAGTATTTTGATACTAGAAAGGTTTTATCAGTTGTAAAGGGCGTTGTTGATTAATTATTTACAGTTCCCTAGCTACACCAACTGTCACAATCTAATCGTGCAAAATTTCAAGACTTCGTCCGAAGTGTCCCGCACCACAATATAGATCAGAAAATATACTCCTTTAAATAGTTCACAAAGAATAAATAAGGTTCCTGTAGGAGCGGGGCAAGAAAACTAGTCTGTGGCCTTTACTAAAATTTTATCCAAGTCAAACACAGGCACTACTGTTTTCTATCGCTAGCGTGTACTGAAAAAATTAACATCCACCGTCTGCTAAACACTAAACACTCGATGCCAATATAATACCACATTCGAAGATAGTAATAATTTCAATCAGAATTTAAATTGTGATTCTTCAGTTTCTTCCGGCGTATTTGATAATCAAAATATCTACGGGTGTACTGCCGGTCTATAGTGTCCAACGGGCACAGTATTTCGGCGATCATACATGTCGCCATCATCAGGTGAACTGACGGACTGACCTCCTGGAAACGCGCCGGCACGGAGA
Organism: Locusta migratoria; assembly: GCA_026315105.1. Taxonomy (NCBI): domain Eukaryota; kingdom Metazoa; phylum Arthropoda; class Insecta; order Orthoptera; family Acrididae; genus Locusta; species Locusta migratoria. The sequence goes on from CM048749.1 coordinate 55,448,454, forward strand.
TCCGCACGCTACGGCTGCTCGAAGGGAACTGGGTTCTGGCCCAGCCGTAGCGTGCGGATCTCCGTGCCGGCGCGTTTCCAGGAGGTCAGTCCGTCAGTTCACCTGATGATGGCGACATGTATGATCGCCGAAATACTGTGCCCGTTGGACACTATAGACCGGCAGTACAACCTGGATATTTTGAGAATTTAAATTTTTTCTGAAATAAGTCGAAGTTCTTCACAAAAACCAAATTACTCTTGCTATAATATATTCTTGATTATAAATAACTCTTCATAAATGCAAGACACTTTTCAATGTTAAGGAATATTTATTCGTCTTCATACTAATACAAAGGCAGTTTAGCAAGGGACCTGAACCTGTACAACCCGCTTGGACTGAATTTCAAACAACAACAGTAATAATTTAATGTTCTTTTCTTTTCTTCTTTGAAACGATTGACTCGTGGCAATAAAAAAGGCGCAGCTGCATTCGTTGCCCCGTAGCCGTCGGTTTAATTCTGCTAGCGCCAGTGGTCACATACTTGAAGGTTGGTTGCGGCGGCGACGACGCTGCCCTTGTTAATTGCGGCGCCTCGATCGTACATGTAACATACAAAAAATAAAACATTTTAAGAATCATATTATAAAACAACAATATTTACATGAACATCAAATATGTATACATTTTAAATAAAAAGTTTTTTTTTCTATTTACAACTTCAAAACAGTGCTGACATAGGAAAATGTAGTACGACTACTTGTCCCACTGTACCACCTGTGTATATTATTACATAAATATTAAATTTAAAACTTTAGCTTTCCTTTTGCTGTCTCCTATAACAACCCCAGAATGGTCAACGAGTGACTGATTAGAGGCGTTTGACCTGCTTATCGATTTTATTTGGGATCACAATGTTTTCGGAGTCTCGGCTGATACCATTCAAGATATAAGGAAGCTTTCAGCGCTTCCAGATAAGAATACAAAAGATTAAGAAATATTACATAGATCGTGACTACAACATTTCGTGACGATATGTAATCTGTAATTTTAATAAATGGTATGTTTATATGATTTACAATACATCCAATATCTTTATTTACTAACTAAAAACCAAGGCTTTCCAGGGTATTTAGCTGTTGTCTACTCTCGTATTCCATCTCCCCTCGGCCGATTTCTTCCATCTCCCTCTCCCCCCCCCCCCTTCCACGGCTGGTTTGATACAGATCTCTAGGCTACTATATCCTGAAGAAGCCTCTTCATCTCCTCATAAGAACGGTAAGTCACATCATCTGAATCTGCTTACTGTATTCGTCTCTTCCTCTCCCTCTGCTACTTTTCCCCACACACTTCACTCCAAAGCTAAATTTACGATTCCTTGGTTTATGAGAATGTGTCCTACCAATCGTTCCCTTCTTTTAGTCAAGGCATTCCAAAAATTACTTTTCTCACCAATTCTGTTCAGCACCTCTTCATTCATATAATCTGCTGCACTCATTTCAAAAGCCCCCATCCTCTTCCTGTCTGAACTATTTATCATACATGTTTCACTTCCGAACAAGGCAACACTCCACACAATTGCCTTCAAAAAAGACTTCCTTACACTTAAATTAGTATCTGATATTACTATATTCCTCTTCTTCGAAAACTCTTTCCTTCCCATTGCCATTTTGCATTTTATATCCTCTGTACTGCGGCCGTCTCATGTTATTTTAGTGTCCAAGTAAGAAAACTCATCTACCATCTTTATTGTTTCGTTACCTAATATGCCGGCCGCTTTGGCCGAGCGGTCTGCAGCGTGCCAGTCACGGTCTGCACGGCCGCCGCGGTCGGGGGTTCGAATCCCCCCCCCCTCGGGCATGGATGTTTGGCCGTCTTTAGTATAAGCTAGTTCATAAGTAGTTTGTAAGTTTAGGGAATGACAACCCCGCAGTTAAGTCCCATAAGCTCTACAAACATTTGAATGTTTTTTCGATACCTAATCTAATTCCGTCAGCATTGCCTGATTTGCTAAGACTGCTTTCTTGTTTTGCTCATGTTCATCTTATACGTTCATTTCAACATACTGTCCATTCCGTTCAATTGTTCTTCTAGGTCATTTACTGTCTCTGACAGAATTACAATGCCATCAGCAAAACACAATGTTGTTTTTTTATTTTATTTTATTTTTATTTATTTATTTATTTATTTCTTCACCCTGAACTCTAATTCCTTCTCCAAATTTTTCTTTGCTTTGCTTTACAGTTTGCTGATTGTACAAATTGGATAACTCCCTTCCCATCCACCGCCCCCTTCCATGCCTTTCAACTCTAATAACAGCTGTCTGCTTTTTGTACAAGTTACAAATAACCATCCGTTCCCTATATTTTACCCCTGCTGACTTCAGAATCTGATATATAAAAACTCATATATATCTGGCATCTTTGGTGGTGATTAGTGAAACGGCGTTTGTTACAAGGTAGCCAACCACCATACGCTGGCTTGCGGTTATTAAAACCCTCTGCAAAAAAGTGTACAATTATGAGACGACTTTCATAGTAATTGATAAAACGGAGTCGAAGTCTGATGTGTAGTGCTCTCTGCCATGCACCGTATGAAACATTAAGTATAAAGTGATCATCCTCTAGTTTTGAAGTTCAAGTGTGCAAAAGTTCTTCGGAATTAGAATGAAACTGGTGTGAATGTCTGTACCCTCCGCCAGGCTCCATACCAAATTTAATGAAGACAGTGATCTTTATTTGCCTTGTACCATACGAAAATTTACGAAACAGTCATATTCCTCATTTTTTTCGAAATGGAATGAACGGTATGCCAGCTGATAAAATCCGAATGTAATAGGTACGTCCATACCAAGTCACAAATGCAATTTTTTCGGTTTTTTAGCGTTACCAACAGGGCTGGAATTTGAGTCTAAAGCATTCAGCAGCCCGCTGAGAAACACAAAATTTCATCAAAATTGGTGCAGTGGTTTAGGATTTCAGTAACATAAAGACGTACAAATATTTCATTGGGTAAAAGGAAGATAGGTTTTAGATTTTCCGTACAATTTTTCCAATTTTAACTTCATAATTACCTTCTCTTCACTCTAGCTAATATTTTCAAAAAAAAAAAAAAAAAATAAAAAATAAATTGCCGAATTGGTCCGACTATTGTCCAGTTTCGCGCTTACCAACCCATTCAGCGATTCATTTTTATTTGTAAGTTTGTTGAAACATTATGCACGAAGTTTCACAAATAAATTATCATAAAGCTTCTTCATGAAAACTTACGCACATAAGCCAACTTTCTTGGTAACAATGGTAATTTTATCTGCGCTGAATAAAATCGCAGATTATTTCCATGTCCGTTAGATAAAGTACCCTCTGCCGCGCACTACACAAAACTTTATGTAGACAGTGACCTTCCTCTTGTTTTGAAGTTAAAGGGTGCAAAATTTGTTCAAGATCTGAACAATATTATAGATTTGTATGCAATAGAAACACACGGGCACATTGAATAACGCACTTTCAGTTTTTCTCAAAATTTCCAGTTTCTGTTAGATTTCGCAAACATTTTATTTTATACAAACCTTGCCGTGACAATTACGAACACTACAAAAAGATAGCTGAGCAAAATCTCTAAAGCCGTTCTCAAGTTAGGACGTGAGCAAGGGAAATAGGCATTTCTGTATATAAAGATATATTTATTAATTTATCTTTTTGTTAAATTACTAATTTATACCTAAAAATTCATTCTTAAATTGTAGATAGCTACCTGTTAGTCTGTCACTACTGGCTGATAACTGGAAATAACGGCCATCTCTTGCTGATGTTACCCGTGGACGTCCTTGGCCTTGCCTTCTTTTAATGGTTCCTGTTGTCTGAAATCGCGTCCAGGTCCTGGAAATTACACTCTGGGATACTCCAATAGCAGCAGCCGCCTCCCTCTCTGTCTGTCTCGCTTCCAACTTTCCTGTGGCTCTCCATGCCATAGCTTCGGGTAAATCACATTGAATTGCACCTCCTGCTCACTACACTATCTGAACCCATCTGCTCGTGCAATTCGTTTCGTTGATTAAACAAAACTTAACACCAATCCCAAATACAGCAACATTCTGTTAACCACCACTATCTCGGTTGTCGTAATATTGTAGCTCTACTCCGTAGAATCGACAGAAAGACTTCGAACCATTTTAGTTGATCCTGCCGATGACAATACTTCAGAACCTAGATACAACTGATCCCTAACTGTTTTGGCCAGTGTATATAAATTACCTAGTAAATAACATAAGGAAATTTAACGAGGCCTTTTGCGTATGATGCACTAGCGTGGCGAAATGTGACGAGACTGGGAAAGGGAGCTGAAATGGAGGAGACACTAGCGTATCGATGCAGTATGTAGGACACGGAAAGTGAGCCTGAACATAATCCACCACAAAGTGCTGCGTTTATATAGACGGAAAGATCTTTTATTATATAACTACGTAATAACAGAGGGAAGGAGTTACTTTCATAAAATATCTGGGAGGTGACGTAAGTAGTGATTTGAAATGGAACGACCATATTAAATTAATCGTGAGTAAGGCAGATGCCAGACTGAGATTCATTGGAAGTACAGTCGGTCAACAAAGGGAGTTGGCTACAAGGGACTAGGTCGGACAATGCTTGAGTATTGTTCATTAGTGTGGGATCCTTTCCACATAGGCTTGATAGAACACCTTGAGAAGATCCAAAGAAGAGCAGCTTTGTTACGGGCTCTTTCAGTAAGCACGACAGCCTCACACAAATGATTAGGATACTCCATTGGCAGACGCTACAAGAGAGACGTTCTGTACCGCGCTAAGCGCGTCTGCCAGAGTTCCGAGAGCATACGTTACTTCGCGAGACGACTAAAGAATGAAACCAGAAGACATTAGAGCCCATACAGAGGCGCGCCGGCAACGTTTTTATCGTCAACCAAACGCGGAACAGGACGAAAAAGTGACACGGCAGCAGAAAGAAACTCCTGCCGCACTCCTGGGGTTGGACTGGGTACTAGGCATGTAGATCTAGATGAAGATGTAGATGAATCAAGAAGGGGGCTCATAGGCCTTAGTCCTGGGGCTTTTACTGATCTTTATTTTCACGAAGATGCAACGCTAGTGCTTTCTAATGACGGTACAAGTATTATAATCGCATTCAACAAACAAGAGTTAACTGATAAAATTGTAAATAATTTCTTTCGGAAAATCTGCAAACGGGCTCTCGTTAAATTGTGATGAAACACAGTATTTACATATATTTACAGTAAATGGCATGAAGCCTTTAAACAACAGTATGTAGCTAAGGTAGAATATTCAAAAATTGTACGTATGTGTGTAATGATAAGAGACTGATGATTTCCTGTGTGACGTCTCTCTTCTTAGCTCTTGAAAGACTGGAGTATCGGCGAATGATGTATGGACAGGCAGAAATTTACTTATGGTAGCGGCTTGGGTGTGATGCAAGGTTGGCAGCAGAACATGTAACCAGTGGTGTTATACTCGTCCCTTGCCTATTACACTCTCTTATTTTCTTTTTGTCGTACCTAGCGCTGTTACTCAGATTCTGAGAAATATTAAATTTTACTTCAGTGCCAACCAGAGTTTACTGCATAAGTTGGCAATAAACACACAAGATATCGTTGCCTTGCCTGTACGATCTGCCACATAAACACATTACGCAGATAATGGAATATACTGTCAAAACTGAGCATGGACTCCGATTTATTGTAAAATTTCGGGATTTGTGTGGAAAGAGAATAATGTGGCTAACTCACAGTTCTTGAATACGTTACGAAGTCACTTCTTATAATGAGGGTCGTAACCACAACAGTCATAGATATTATCGGCTTCTGAAGACTAAACTTTTCAAAATAAACACATCCCTGAAAATATTAAAGTAGCGTGACAAATGAGCCATCTACTGAATAAAATGCAGTGTGCATTTAACACCGTTATATTTTAACACTCTAATTATAACATACATTAGTTTGATTACATTCCCAACAAACAGAATCACTATAAACAATCAGCGAATCATCTCTAACACATCACGTCATAACAGTCTCTATGGTCTTGAAAACTTTCACTGTTTCATTATTCTTTAAGACAATTTTTTCTTCTTTAACACACTTTCGTAAAGTTTTTCGTGTACATATATAACCGATGCTATTGCCATGAACGACGGAAATTTGTTACACCTGAAGTTTAACTTCAGCTTCTTATGCTATTAGGATTATCGTTATTGCAAATTTTTGTGAATCGCACTGACGAGTTTTCGGCCCACTTTAGATCTGTAGTTTTATAAGTTTTTGCAAACATTTTGGATCAAAATAATAATCTAAATAATAAAAAATTAATTAATAAGAGTGTCTGAAACCCTTTTAGGGAAAAAAATTTAAGTGGAGGCGGGCTCCGATCACCGACCTTTAGCGTCATAGTCCAATTGCCCACTACGCTACGGCTATCAATCAAAAGATTAATTCCTTGATCTCACACTATTGATGGCTGTTGTTAACTGATGCTAATATGGCATTTGTAGACATTAGATTATCATTTCTCGTACGAAGAACGATCTGTTTTTGTTAATTCCTCAGTGCGCCTTTGCTTTGAAATGACAACGTTTAAATTACAATAACAAAACCATCAAATACGCGAGGAATGTCACGTGACATCTCCGAACAGCTGGTTTTCGTTAATCCAATGGAGGGTGTCAAATCTCCGTTATTTTTGCTAATATGTCGCAAACGAGACGCGGTATGAAAAAAACATACAGGAGCTAAGTTGTAGAGAATTTTCTCCCCTACCAACTAGGTTATTCAATTTTCGTGTCAGATGTACGGTTCGTTTGCAATTACAATTATATTACAAACGGATTTTTTGGTATTACTGCCGTATTTTTTGTCCGAAAAATTTGAAAAAGGGAGGTTCTGGTCTCTGGCGGCCTACAATGATGTGTGTAAAATTTGGTGCTGATCGGTTGAACGGTTCGTCTTAAAAACAGGGAACACGTTACGGACAGACATACATCCCAAAACAGCCGTTATTTTTTGCAAATATCTTTGAAACGCTACGAGATGTGAAAAAACATGAGAGCAAAGTTGTACAGAATTTTCTCCTCTACAAATTCGGTTATTCAATTTTCGTGTCAGATGAATAGTTAAGCCGTTATTTTTATTTAAATTTCGAGCTGTCAAAAGACGATCGCAAAGGCCCACTTTTAGTGTTACTACCGTAACCTAAAGTGGGTGAAAATCTCAGTAAATTTGCGTACTATGCCTAGTTACATTCACTTCTCTCGCATTGCTTTATATTTTCGGGTAATTCATTACTGTGTGAAAAAGTATTCATGGCACAAACGTGTATAATAATTGCTGGAGCCCACACTTCATAATTCTATATATATATATATATATATATATATATATATATATATATATATATATATATATAGATAGATAGAGAGAGAGAGAGAGAGAGAGAGAGAGAGAGAGAGAGAGAGAGAGAGCAAAATATCAAAAATGTTCAAATGTTTGTAAAGCTTATGGGACTTAACTACGAAGTCATCAGTCCCTAAACTTACAAATTACTTATTGAACTACTTACGAACTAGGACGACACAAATATCCATGCCTGAGGGGGGATTCGAACCCCCGACCGTAGTGGCCGTGCAGACAGTGACTGAAGTGCCTCAGTCCCCTCGGCCACCGCGGCCGGCTGCAAAATATCGTTGTGTATCACACACAAAGTACAATTGTAGCCAATATCTGAATAAAATACTTTACCATAATGTGTGTAACAGTTTTGAGCAGTGTAGCTAGAAACTCTTCAGTCCAGTCTAAGAACTGGTCTAGATAGTTCCCAGTTTGAGGAAACACATCATTCTGGGCGTTTATAGGTACCTGTTGGTAGTAAATAGTGTGCTGTGTGCTCCATGTGCTATTAGCTAATGATTCTGCTTGCATCGCGTGTCTTGAGATCCAGGGAGCGGCCAGCCATGCTGCCCCGGCAGTAGCAGTCAGCAGTCAGCAGCAGCAGCACTGGCCCTGTAATGAGCGCGGGCGGCTGACAGGCGTCAGCGCGGTGTCAGCACCGCTGACAGCCCTGTATAAATTCTAATACGCCTCTGCCCCCGCCACAGTGGCAGAGGGGAGTCGCGCCGCGCCACGCAATGCCATTGTCTCCGGCGCGACCCCGCAGACGCCGCTACTTACCACGCCTGGCTACATGTGCTGCGTTTTGAAATACACTGTGTCATCAAAAGTATCCGGACATCGCCAAACAACATACGTTTTCCATATTAGGTGCATTGTGCTGCCACCTACTGACAGGTAGTCCGTATCAGCAACCACGGTAGTCATTAGACATCGTGATAGAGCACGATGGGCGCTCCGAGGAACTCACGGACTTCGAACATGGTCAGGCGATTGAATATGACGCGTGACAGGTGTCTCTACGCGATATTTTCGCACTGTTAAACATCCTTAGGTCCACTCTCAGGGTGATGTGATAGTGAAGTGGAAACTTCGAGAGGCCGACCTCGGTGGTCGAGGGGACTGCGGCGCGTCAGTCACAGTCTGCATGGCCACTACAGTCGGGGGTTCGAGTCCCCCCCGCGGGCATGGATATTTGTGCCGTCCTTAGTAGTAGTAAGTAGTTTGTAAGTTTAGGGACTGATGACCCCGTAGTTAAGTCCCATAAGCTATACAAACACTTGAACATTTTTTGAAACTTCGAGGGACAGGTTAAAGCACGAAAGACCGACGTCGTCTCTTGATTGACACAGACCGCCGACAGTTGAAGACGGTCGTACAGTGTAATAGGCAGGCCTCTATCCATACCATCATACAGGAATTCCCAACTGCATCAGTATACAAAAATAATTTCAATGCTTATGGGACTGAACTGCGGGGTCATCAGTCCCTAAACTTACAAACTACTTATGAACTAACATCCATGCCCGAGGGAGGACTCGAACCTACGACGCGGGAGACCGCGCGATCCGCAACGTGGCGCTCCAGACCGTCGGCTATTCCTGAGCGGCATCATCAGGATATACTCCAGGTACTATGACAGTTAGGCAGGAGATGAGAAAAGTTTGATTCATGATGAAGCGGCTGCCCATACGCCACATATAATGTAGGTCAAAGTCAAACGGTGTCTTCCTGGTGTAAGGAGCGTAAACATTGTGTGCAGTGACGAATCACGCTACACAATGTGGTGATCCGATGGTAGGGTCTGTGTATGAGGAATGCCCAGTGAATGTCATCTACTAGCGTGTGTAGTGTCAACAGTAAAAATTGTAGGCTGTAGTTTTGTAGTGTGGTCGTGTTTTTCATGGAGGGGGCTTGCACGACTTGTCGTTTTGCGTGGCACCGTCGCAGCACAGACCTTCGTTGATCTTTTAAGCAGTTTCTTTCTTTCCATTGTTGAAGAGCGATTCGGGGATGCCGACTGCATCTTTCCGCACGCTCGGCACCTGAGGCGGATTGGTTACACGACAATAACATCCATGTAACTGATTGGTCTACACGGAGTTACGACTTGAATCCAAAAACCTTTGGGATGTTTTGGGACGCCGACTTTGTACCAGGCCTCACCGACCTGATTTTCAGTTTATGTCTGTGCTGGTAAAGAGTAATAGCGAACAGATACAAACTTTTTTATTTTCTGTTGTTACAGTAGCGCTGCACTGATTACAAGACGTTTTTCTTTCGAGACAAAAATATTATATTTGATGTGATTAACATTCAATAAAATTACATTCTAACTTGCTTGCACTACGTCAATAAGCTGACATTTAGGAATGACCTGCAATTTCCCATAACTTTACAACAATATAATGACGAAAGGTTGCAACTCATATACATACATACTCCGCAATCCACCCATGAGCGCTTGGCGGAGTATACTCACAAGCGAATGGACAGACTTATCATGCCGAAACATGTGTTGATTTTTTAGCACTGTTAGTTAACACTGAAGGAATTCTGTATGCAGAAAGTTAGCTGCTGATATGACCTGGAGGTCACCTAAAAAAAAAATCACGAAAATGGCTGTTTTTCCTGCTTGGCGCTTGCGGTGACGGCTGGCCACCCCTGGAAAGGGGAAACGAATATTCGTTTCTGTGGCATGCACTTCCTTTTCATTTCTGGTGTTGTTGTTGTTATGGTCTTCAGTCCGGAGACTGGTTTGATGCAGCTCTCCACCCTACTCTATCCTGAGCAAGCCTTTTCATCTCCTCATAAGAACGGCAACCCACATCCACTTGAATCTGCTTACTATACGCGTCTCTTGGTCTCCCTCTGCGATTTTTACCCCACACACTTCCCTCCAATGCTAAATTTACGATTCCTCGATGTCTAAGAATGTGTCCTACCAAGCGATCCCTCCTTTTAGCCAGGGTATGCCAAAAATTCCTTTTCTCACCAATTCTGTTCAGTACTTCTTCATTGGTTATGCGATCTACCCACCTAATCTTCAGCATTCTTCTGTAGCACCACATTTCAAAAGCCTCTATTCTCTTCCTGTCCGCACTGCTTATCGTCCATGTTTCACTCCCGTACAAGGCAACACTCCACACAAATGCCTTCAGAAAAGACTTCCTTACACTTAAATTAATGTTCGATGTTAGCAAATTTCTCTTTTTCAAAAATGCTTTTCTTCCCATTGCCATTCTGCATTTTATATCCTTTGTACTGCGACCATCACATGTTATTTTACTACCCAAGTAACAAAACTCATCTACCACCTTCATTGTTTCGTTACCTAATCTAGTTCCTTCAGCATCGCCCGATTTTCTAAGACCGCATTCCATTATTTTTGTTTTGCTCTTGTTAATGTTCATTTTATACGCTCTCTTCAACACACTGTCCATTCCATTCAACTGCTCTTCCAGGTCCTTTGCTGTCTCTGAGAGAATTACAATGTCATCAGCAAAACGCAATGTTTTTATTTCTTCCCCCTGAACGTTAATCCCTGTTCCAAATTTTTCCTTGCTTTCCTTCACCGCCTGCTCGATGTACAAATTGAATAACATCGGAGAAAGGCTACAACCCTGTCTTATTCCCTTCCCAACTGATGCTTCCCTTTCATGCCCTTCGAGTCTAATAACTGCGGTCTGGCTTTTGTACAAGTTATAAATAACTCTCCTTTCCCTATATTTTACCCCTGCTGACTTCAGAATTTGAAAGAGTGTATTCCAGTCAACATCATTTCTGGTATGTATTTCGAAACATACCGTCCTGAAACTGGTTAGAGATGTGAAAGATATTCTGTACATCTACATCTATACTCCGCAAACCACTTTACGGAGAACATTCAATCTCCCCTCACAGGTGACAGCAAACACTATAAATGTTTTGCTGCTTGCCATTGAGATATACCACAGACGCCAAATGAAGCAATCAACAGAAAACACGCGTGAAGGCAATGTGATGTGCGACATGGTAGTTAAACTTCTATAGCGCAGAAGATGTGTCTAGAAACGACTGAAACACTCAATATTGCAGACTGTGAATCTACAGACGGCGAAGAAACGGAAGAAAGTTTCACACATGAAGACTCTTCGAATGATAGCGCCAAGGAACCATCATGAATTATCTCCGAAACCAACACCAGCAACTACAGTTACATAATCAGACAAAGAAAAAGCGGTGAATTATTGGTTGAACGAAAGTGATAAGAAATGCCTACGTGTCAGTACTGTTCAAAATAGGTATCGCTTTGTCCGTTCTGAACGTCAATTGTATAGACAGAAAAAGGAAGTCGCAGGACGACGTTAGAGTCGACTGGAAATAGCGACGGAGATAAATGCGCGACTTTCTGAGCAATTTACCTTTGCTAGAGACAGTCACTGAGTGTCAGCGACACAACTTTGCGCGATTGGGCGTTAGAGATTACCAACGCGATAGGCGCTAAAGAATTTACAGCTTCTCACAGTTGGATTAGTCGTTTCAAAAGATCACATAGAATTGTAGCACAAAAAATAACAAAATTTGTATCGAGAAACAGGTCGGAAAATGAAGTGACTCAAATGGAAATGATGGAAGTTTTACTTACGACTGCAAAAAATAAGATCGCCAGTTTTAGTGAATCAGGTTTTCAAAAAGAAATGCGTGCGAAAAGAACACTGTCATTCAAAGGGGCAAAACATATTGAGGCAATTGCGCAGTCCACGAGTGCACTCACCCATTCATACACTATAACGCCCATAATTAGTCTTGATGGTAAACTATATGTGTGTCTTCAAGAACCAACTGGACGTTTTGGACCACGTGTCAAACAATGTTCTACGCAGACAATCTTGTGGTAGACGCATCGAAGTCTGGAAAAATGGGAAATGATAACGTTACACTTTTCATGCGTCATGCTTTTCTTTCGTTCTGTGGGAAGAAATCTCTTCTCCTTCTAGATTCGTGAAGTTCTGATTCATTAAGAGCTGTATTTCGAGTTCACCCTGACAAAGAAGTAAAGATACTTAGGATTCCACACGGCACGATGAACGTAATTCAACCGTTAGACAGAGAATCTTTCCGCCAGTGGAAGGAATTTTACAGAAAACTAACAGAGAAAATGATTGTGTGCAAATCACTGCAGTTTCCTGTCCATCGCCGTGACAATATTCTCAAGTTGCAATCAGTCGGACCTTATCAGTTTTCTTCCCCACGGTTTCAAAAAGTGATTAAATATGCGTGGCATGCCTCGAAATATACTGATATTAGGCCTGATTTCTTCCTAACACCGGCCGAGTTTTGACTATGGACGTCTAACAACGTCTGTGATTCGCAGGGCTGTCATATGTCGTCTTCGCTTGTATGTTCTTGGTGCACAAAAAAACCTATGTTTCGAACACTGTATCAATATTTCGCATTTTTGCGGTAATTTCAAGAAATAAAAGTTTGACGAGTTATAAACCGTATATGTATTTGCATCTATTTCATATCTATTTGGAAAAAATGTTGTTGATAACACATCAGCTACATTTGTCAACGAATTTATTAGTATCGTATTTATTAATTATCATACGATCGCTTTCACTGGGCGAATCAACTCTCTCACTGCTGTGGCAGGAGAGCGGCGCGTAGATAACGCCACCTTGTCCCTAGATGGCGTTGGTATAAATTACCGAGAGAGGTCAGGGTTGTACAACAGGCAGTTATAAGCGCGGAAACCATGTGACAATAATGTCATTCTTCATAAAAGTTTTTACAGACTTCCAGGTCATGTCAGCAGCTGTCAGTCTGCTTACGGATTTCCTTCAAATTTAACTCACAGTGGGTAAAAATAGCAAAACATGTTTCTACATGACAAGTCCGACCATCCCCTTGTCAGTACCACTACTAGTTACTTGCTTTCCTGTTCCACTCTCGACAGACAAACGAATGATTGAATGCATCCATACTAGCCTTAAGCTCTCTGATCTCATCTTTGTGGTCTTCATGCAGAACGTAGGTTGGCGCTAGTAGAAATGTTCTGCATTGCGCCTCAAATTCCGACCCTCTAAATTTCTTCACCAGTGTTTCTCGAAAAGAACGTCTCCTTCCCTCCAGCGACTCCCAGTTGAGTTCCCCAACCATTTCAGTAACACTCGCGCATAGATCGAATCTATGAGTTACAAACCTAGCCGCCCGCCTCTAAAGTGCCTCTATGTTCTTCTTTAAACCGATCTGGTGTGGAACCCAAAAACTTCAGCAATACTCAAGACGGGGTCATACAAGCGTTTTTACATGCTGTCCCCTTACAGACGAATCACACATTCCCAACATTCTTCCAGTGAACCGAAGTCGACCATTCGCCTTCCCCAAGACTGTCCTTATATGCTCGTTCCATTTCACATCGTCGTGCTGCGTTACGCCTAGATATTTGTCGAGAGTCCGTCAAGCTGCACACTACCAATCCTGTATTCGAACATTACTACTAAATTTAAACGAACACGAAATCCCCAGGATTTGCGATTGTACTCAGAAGCTCGAAATTTAGCGAGGATTTCAATGCGAGATGCCTACAACATTTATCACAACGAAACTCTTTCTCGTAATTTGACTGAAAACCCAAAGAGATTTTGGTCATATGTTAAATATACTCGGGGAAAATCACAAACAATACCTTCATTACGTGATAGTAATGGCGATCCTGCCGATGACAGCGCTACTAAAGCAGAGTTACTAAACTTAGCTTTTAGAAACTCATTCACTAAAGAAGACGAAACCAATATTCCAGATTTCGAATTACGAACAGATGCCGTAATGAATAACATAGAAGTAGATATCATCGGAGTAGTGCAGCAACTAAAATCACTTAATAAGAACAAGTCTTCTGGTCCGGATTGTATACCCATTAGATTTCTATCTGATTATGCTGAAGCGATAGCTCCTTACTTAACAGTCATATACAACCGCTCTCTCATAGAAGGATCTGTACCAAAAGATTGGAAAGTTGCACAGGTCACACCTATATTCAAGAAAGGCAGTAGGAGTAACACACTAAACTACAGGCCTATTTCATTGACGTCAATTTGCAGCTGGGTTTTGGAACATATCCTGTATTCAAATACAATGAATTATCTCGAACAGAACGATCTATTGACCCAAGGTCAACACGGATTTAGAAAATATCGTTCATGCGAAACACAACTAGCTCTATATTCACACGAAGTGATGGGTGCTATCGACAAAGGTTCGCAAATCGATTCCGTATTTCTTGATTTCCAGAAAGCTTTTGACACCGTACCTCACAAACGGCTTTTAATCAAATTGCGTGGTTATGGTATATCGCCCCAAATTTGCAATTGGATAGGGGATTTCTTGTCAGAGAGGACACAGTTCGTAGTAATCGATGGTAAGGCATCGACTAAAACAGAGGTGATATCGGGCGTTCCACAAGGTAGTGTTATTGGTCCTCTGCTATTCCTTATTTACATAAACGATTTAGGGGAAAATCTAAGTAGCTCTCTTAGGTTGTTTGCAGATGACGCCGTCATTTACCGTCTAGTAAAATCATCTGAAGATCAAAACCAACTGCAGAACGATCTGAATAAGATATCACTATGGTGTAAAAATTGGCAATTGGCAATTGACTCTAAATAATGAGAAGTGTGAAGTCGTCCACATGCGTACGAAAAGAAATCCGTTAAACTTTGTTTACAACATAAATCAATCAAACGTGAAGGCCGTAAACTCCACAAAATACCTAGGAATCACTATTACTTCAGATTTAAACTGGAAAGAACACGTAGATAATATCGTGGGAAAGGCGAACCAGAGACTGCGTTTTATGCCAGAATCCTTAAAAGATGCAACAGAACTACTAAAGAAACTGCATACACTGCGCTTGTCCGTCCATTTTTGGAGTATTGCAGCCCAGTGTGGGATCCTTATCAGGTGGGTTTGACGGAGGACATCGAAAGAGTCCAAAGAAGGGCAGCTCGTTTCGTATTGTCACGATACAGGGGAGACAGCGTTACGGAAATGATACAGGATCTGGGATGCGAATCATTACAACAACGGCGCTTATCGCTGAGGCGTGGGTTACTTGCGAAACTCCAATCGCCAACATTCTCCTCCGAATGCGAAAATATATTGTTGACTCCCACTTACATAGGTAGAAATGATCATCAGAATAAAATAAGGGAAATCAGAGCTTGAACAGAGAGATTCAGGTGTTCTTTCTTCCCACGCGCTATTCGAGAATGGAATGGGAGATAAATAGTATAATTGTGGTTCGATGAACCCTCTGCCAGGCACTTAAATGTGATTTGCAGAGTATCCAATGTAGATGTAGATTTATATGTAGATGTAGATGTAAATGTAGATTGTTACTCTTACTCATCTGCATCATCTTACACTTTTCTACATTTAGCACTAGTTGCCACTCTTCACAGCACCTAGAAATTTGGTCCAAGTTATCCTTCATCCTACTACCGTCATTCAATGACGACACCCTCCTGTACACCACAGCATTATCAGCAAACATCCGCAGATTGCAACTCACTCTGTCCGTCTGATCATTTTTATAGATAGAAAATAATAGCGGTCTTAATCACATTTCCCTGGGGCGCTCCTGACGGTACCCTTGTTACTGGTGAACACTCACCATCGAGGACAACGTACTGGGTTCTGTTACTTACGTAGTCTTCGAGCCACTTACGTATTTGGGATCCTATTCAATATGTTCGTACCTTCGTTAGCAGTCTGTAGTGCGGTACCGTGTCAAACGACTTTCGAAAATCGAGAAATATGCAGTCTGCCTGTTGCTCTTCATCCATGGCAGACAAGATGAGAGAAAAGGGCAAGCTGGCATGATCGATGCTTCCTAAAGCCGTGCCGATGCATGGATTTCCTTGAGACGGCTTTGTCGTCTCAAGGAAATTTACTATATTAGAACTGAGAATATGTTGAAGAATTCTACAGCAAAATCGATGTTAATTATACGTATAGGTCTGTAATATTGTGGTTCCGTTCTTTTGCCTTTTTTATACACAGGAGTTCTCTGGGCCTTTTTTCCAGTCTCTTGGAACTTTGCATTGGATCAAACATTCGTGTTGCAACCTATACTCACTATAATGTCGAATTACAACCTGGACTATCCAATTAATTTATACAAATCTTAAATGTTAAAAACTGCTCATCGAAGTTGCGAAAAGATATGCATAATATGTAATCACAACAAATATATGGCACAACCGAAATTTGTTTCTGTCTGCATTAGACTCTGGTGAGACGTAGCAGCCATTTGGGTGCTCTTGGAAACAATGTAAATGCCTTGACCACACTTAGCACTTTATTAATGTCTTACGAGTTTCAACATTCCGTCATTTTTGAAGGCAAAACTTTGTTCAAAATGTACTTCTCCTTGTTACAAATAGATGGTCTGGGAATGAATTTTAAACATCTGTTTTATATACAATGACGTATGTCTGTGACACGAATTGTTTTAAGTGGGTAACATAAAGAAATAATAAAGAAAAATAAAAAATAAAAACTCTTGCTTCGTAAATGACGGAATGTCGAAACCTGTAAATCATTAATGTAGTGCTAAGTTGGGTCAGGACCAGTGGCGTAACTATGGGGGGATGAGGGGGATAGAACCCCCCAGAACCCGAAAAGAAAACAAAAAAGGGGGAGAGAGAGAGACAGAGAGAGAGAGAGAGAGAGAGAGAGAGAGAGAGAGAGAGAGAAAGAGAGAGAGAGAGAGAGGGAAAAAAAGAAATCGTATAACAGCAATCTGGTAAAGGTAAAGATTTGAAACTTGGGGTGTTTTACCATAAGCTTTCATTGAAAGGGAGTGAATTAGTTTCTTCAACTGACTAAAATTTTGCTCGTCAAGCAGATCTATCCCCCCCCCCAAAGCCAAGTCCTAGTTACGCCACTAGTCAGGACAGTTATGTTATTTCCAAGTATAACGAAAATTGTCTTTATCTGTTTATTTACGGCACATAAATGGACGATTTCAGAACTTGTAACATATTTTTTAAAAGTTTAATAGCACAACCATCGTATTGAGAAATGAATTAGCTAGACTACTACTATTATATAAGCAACTACAAATAAATATGTAAAAACTGGGTTACCTCTTGTTAGCTACGACACTGGGGATTGTAATGTTTTCATCTTGGTCACACACCCAAATAATACCCTTTGAGTAGACTGCTGAAAAATTGTCGTATTATTTAATTATTTTTTGTTGAAGCAATAGAAATGATATATTTATAGTGCTTCCTTATGGTTTATAGAACTTCAAATTATTTTTATGATTCACATCAAACCTGTTATTTCATTTGATGCCCATATAAATTTAAATTTCCAATTCCTATCTTCCCAAATTATGATTTTCCCATAAATATGTTTTATATTTGTTCCTCGTTTTAGCTCTAAATTTACCTTTTATAACCTATTTCTTATTGATAACATGTCTGTTTCATTTTTGGTTGTTCGGATACTATTTACAATGTTGTGCAGTAAAATCAGCATATTATTATCATTCTTTATATGTCAGTTTACGAGTTTTCTTGTTTTACATTCGATTTACATGTAAATCGGTTCAAACATTTTGTTTTTTGTGGTCTCAACAACCGGTTGTCATCAATTAATTCTCTTAATACAGTAAAACGCAGTAAGTTTTACCTTCACACCCCGTCAACGTCCTGACGTACAGTACTGAAATCCGAAAACTGAGTATTCTTGTATCGATTCTCAATCATAGTGTTAGAGGGTTATTGCAGCAATATGGGTGCCCTATGATTTCATGAGTAATCGGTTGACATCCGAACAAAGGCAAAGGTAGCAGGAGTGAAATATAGGGAACGAAAAATTATATTCAGCTTGTACGAAAACCAAGCAACAGAACAGTGAAAACGCATCAAATGGACGGAGTAAGGTACTACGTATTTCAGATATTCAGTCTGTTCATTGAGCAAGCTGCGATGGAAAACAAAGAGAAGTTGGAAACAATTACAATCTATTTAAAAGTAAATATGTAACTATTAAGCCGCGGTGGCATGACTGAGCACTGTAAGACGCCTTCCTGTGGATATCGCGATTGCTCGACGTCGGAGGTTCGAGTCCTTCCTTGGGCATGGGTGTGTGTGTGTTGTCCGTAGCATTAGTTAGTTTAAATTGAGTACTCTGAAAGGCTGGGGACTGACCAAAGCAGTTAAGTCTCTTAGATTCACATACATTAACATTTTACAAATTTGTAACTAGTAAACAATCAAGTACTTATTAATTTGGATCGCATGAAATCTGTGCATGATAATTATGATGATCAGATATGCATCTTCATTGTATACTATAACAGCTTTGGCGCTATTTGGACGCTGTTGTTTTGTTTTGGTAACTGCGTTAGTTAATTTGTTTGAGTGAGCAAAGTGCAGTATAAATGTCATTTGAACCTTGGTTTAGCCCACATAGTACAAATCCGTACCCTACCATTTACGTAATTTTCAGATCGCTAATTTTAATTTGTTTTCAGTAATTTTTCACTAAATTCTTTGCTCGTACATCGAGCTTGCGACCATAAAATCGTTTATTTTTCCATATTATTCGCCGCATTCTGTTTGCATTTATCAAATCATCATTACGACAACCATCTTCCTTTCAAGGATCCACTTACTGTTAGCAGAATATGGAATCGGAGGGTGCAGGAGGGCAATACGGAACGCAATGTTGGATCTCAACGGCCTCGTATCACTAGCAGTCGAGATGACAGACATTATATTCACATGGCTGTAGCGGATCGTGCAGCCACGTCTCGATCCCTGAGTCAATATATGGGGACGTTTGCAAGACAATAACCATCTGCACGAACAGTTCGACGACATTTGCAGGAGCTTGGACTATAAGCTCGGATACCATGGCTGCGGCTACCCTTGACGCTGCATCACAGACAGGAGTGCCTGCGATGGAGTATGCAACGACTAACCTGGTTGCACGAATGGCAAAACGTCATTTTTTCGGATGAATCCAGTTTCTGTTTACAGCATCATGATGGTCGTATCTGTGTTTGGCATATCGCGGTGAACACACATTGGAAGCGTGTATTTGTCATCTCCATACTGATCTATCACCCAGCGTGATGGTATGGGGTGCCATTGGTTGGTTACACGTCTCGGTCACTTCTTGTCGCATCGACGGCACTTTGAACTGTGGCTGTTACATTTCAGATGTGTTACGACCGTGACTCTACCCTTCATTAGATCCCTTCGAAACACTACATTTCAGCAGGACAATGCACGACCGCATGTTTCAGGTCTCGTACGGGCCTTTCTGGATACGGAAAATGTTCGACTGCTGCCCTGGCCAACACGTTCTCTAGATCTGTCACCAACTGAAAACGTCTGGTCACTGGTTGCCAAACAACTGGCTCGTCACAATATGCCAGCCACTACTGTTGATGAACTGTGGTATCGTGTTGAAGCTGCTTGGGCATCTGTACCTGTACACGCCATCCAAGCTCTGTTTGACTCAATGCCCAGACGTATCAAGGCAGTTATTACGGCCAGAGGTGGTGTTCTGTCTACTGATTTCTCACGATCTATGCACCAAAATTGCGTGAAGATGTAATCACATGTCAGTTCTAGTATATTTCTCTAATAAATGCCCATTTATCATCTGCATGTCTTCTGGTGTAGCAATTTTTATTTTTATTTTATTTTATTTTATTTATTTATTTATTTATTGCGAAATTTTCCTATGTCAGTATTCAATTGTTTGTGCGAAGTATAAACGTTCTGGTTTAACCACGACTACATCATCTGCAACGGCTTAATTAACGCTAGGCTCTTGCATCTGATTAGGAGCATAAGGGAGATAGGTCCTTGTTCTGGTTGCGTAATCTTCCCAGTTATCCATCCATTGCCATGACTAGCTGCATCTTTCTGAGAAATTGTGAAGTTCAAAACACCTCCACAAGAAACATACAGTCCCTGAAGAAAACCTTGTCCTCCAAGACCTGATGACGTATTAATTTCCACATTATCTATTCCCTCGAAGACAGTAAGTCGCGAACGCCTGAATCTCCTCGTCATACATTTCAAGTTGCTGAAGTGTACAACCGTGACGTTGGGAAGTCTTATTTAACCTCTAGCATGCCTTTTACATTGAGGACGAGGCATCATCGAAAAATTAATGAGCAAGAGGGTGCTTGTATCTGGGTGAAAGGTCATGATAATTGTTATAAAATAACATTGACTGGTGATCTTGTATATTATTACAGAAGTTAAATAAAGTTTGTACCTAAAAGAGTCGGACGTTATAAGCATGGTTTTTTTTTTTTTCCGGTGGCAACAGCTATCACCCGCTCCGCTCGCTGGACGTGGGTCCCCTTGGCTTCCGCTCTCTCCAGCTAGACCGCCAGACCTGCTCCGTCGCTTGCGTTTCCCGTTAGTTATTCCAGTCGGTCCCAGGGATTTTGTTCCGCATACAGATGCTAATATTGTTCTGTGGAACTCGGCTGCGGCTAAATACTCGAATTTCGCTTCATTCGAGACACCCGGCGCAACGACTTGTGCCCTAATTTCTCACGGTGGTCCGGCCGCTGACCACGGCGACGAGAACACACCGGCGTTTCTGGAGGCGGCCCATTGTGGCGTCATTTAAACGCTGCCCTGAGGCCCCGGCCCACTTCCTGTGTATTGAGCGGCCATCGGCGCTGCTGTCACAACACGGCCGGACCTGCAGCGGCCATTGTACCGCTGGTCTCGTGACGCGTGGTCGGCTACGGCTTCCGGTCGGTCGCCAACAGTCGCCGCGCCCCTATCTTGCATCTCGCTGCTGCAAATCTGCGTTTCTCCGACTACAATACAACGCCAGACGTGCGGAGCTTTGTGTCGCAGTCCTGTGAGGTCACGAACCGGAGGAACTCAGAAATACGGTTCTGCGCTGAAACAGGACAGCGTGGGACTCAACGTGGACTTTACCTATGGTTGGCCGGCAGAGTTCTGCGGGAATTAGAGTTTTCCAATCCGCCTAGCATTTGATGTTCAAACAGCGCATTTGCAGTACACGAAATTACTCAGGCCAGTAGCTCCAGTGTGTAATACTACGTTACCTAATTTTCATAATAATCGGCGATATTCAAAAATGTTCAAATGTTTGTAGAGCTTATGGGACTTAACTACGGGGTCATCAGTCCCTAAACTTACAAACTACTTATGAACTAGCTAGTACTAAGGACGGCACAACTATCCATGCCCGAGGGGGGATTCGAACCCCCGACCGTAGTGGCCGTGCAGACCGTGACTGGAGCGCCTCAGTCCCCTCGACCACCACGGCCGGCATCGGCGATATTCATTTGTGGTCGTTTCATCTGTGTGGCACAAAAGTTTAGTGCAGAAACTGAGATTACAAAATCAACTTGCAAACCTTGTGCTAGCATAATCGATGTTATTGAGTGTTGAAGTTACGGTGGTCTCGATGTCTAGATGTCGAATCTCCCTCAAATGAGGTGTTACAGGATAGCAACATGTAATGAAAATGGCAGGAAAAAATGTTCAAATGTTTCTATAGCTTATGGACTAAACCACTGGGTCATCAGACGCTAAACTTACAAACTACTTATGAACTAGCTAATACTAAAGACGCCACAAACATCCATGTCCGAGCGGAGATTCGAGCCCCCGACCGTAGTGGCCGTGCAGAACGTGGCTGGCGCGCCGCAGACCGGTCGGCCACTGCGACCGGCGAAAATGTCAGGATACGAGTTAGTTATTTTCATTGTATAATTTTATTCACTTCGTGGCACGATCATAAAAACACTCAAACAGGTGCCATGTTGAGCAAAGCACATAAGAAAATTGTGATATGTCTAGTGAGTGCTTTGGCGACGTATATCTCATTGTTTACTGAACACAGCCTTATACGTCCACCCCAAGCAACATCACACCGCCGGCCGCGGTGGCCGAGGCGACTGCGGCGCGCCAGTCACGGTATGCACGGCCACTACGTTCGGGGGTTCGAATCCCCCTCGGGCATGGATATTTGTGCCGTCCTTAGTATTAGCTAGTTCATAAGTAGTTTGTAAGTTTAGGGACTGATTACCCCGTTGTTAACCCTTTTCGTTTTCGTTTGAGCTGCGAGCCAGGAATGCATCGCTTCCTTCACTGCTTCGTCCGAGTCAAATCGACGGCCCCTTAACCCTTTCACCCCGGTGCCGTGCTTGTTGCGCCGTGCGCTGTGGACGAGCGCCAGTCGCGCCCGGCCGTGCCCGCTGTACGGCGCATTTTCCGCACTGTCCACGGCGCTACTCTGTCCTGCTTTCACTCTCTCAGTCTTACTGCAATTATTGGGCTTTATACCATACATTTATTAGGGAAAATTCATTTGGAATAGAAACAGTTTTCTTCCTTCTTTCAGATAATTCGCGTAATTTTTTCGTAAATTCTAAAAGATCCAAGATTTGAATTCAGCTTTGGTGGGGTGTGGACTTTATTATTATAAACGCATATTTCGCTTGTTAAATAACATTTATTTACAAATGCTTTACGTTACATTTGAGTAGCATTACATTACGAGAGATTCGGACGATGATTCACTTTCATCCTCAAAGTCACTACCCAGTTTTAGGGAAAGAGCTTACTCCACGGTATCTCTCTTCTCTGCCGTATCACTTCTAGTAGAAACTGAGGTTAACAACACGTCAGATATAAACAAGGAGGGAAAAGAGCAGCAACTCAAGCGAAACCAACGCTTTGAAACTGAATGCAACTGCCATCTAGTTAACTACAGACTATCAACAAAGCCGCTAGATAGTCCGTAAGTCAAATTTCCACACAAGTCGAGCGTAGTGAAGCGCAGAAATATGACGGGAGGCGGAACTGCTACAGCAGTCCACCGGCTGAGCGGCACAGGCAGCACTCGACTGCTGCAGCAGTCCGCCGCCTGTGGAGCACTTTTGCTCCCGACTTCTGCAGAAGTTCACCGTAGCGAAAGGGTTAAGTCCCATAAGCTATACAAACATTTGCACATCACACCAGCGACTGAGAAAATATTCAAATGTTTCTAAATCTATCGGAGCAAACTGCGTGGTCATCAGTCCTTAGCTCACAAACTACTTAAGCTAAGGTAAACTAACCTAAGGACAACTCACACACCCATGCCCCAGGGAGGACTCGAACCTCTAACGGCGAACAACCGTAGCGACTAAGAGTTTGCCAGTTCGGAAAGTATCTTTCATAAGATCGTCAAAAACTTGTCTATCATCTTTGGATTTTTCACTAAACTAACAATTATAATTACAAAATAAAATTATGAAATTATAATATAAGCAGCGATATTTCAAATAAATATTATGAGATGAAAAAATAAAGCTATAAACAAGCAGTGAAGTGAAATTGTGTGAAATGCTCTATTTGGCAACTCGTCAAAATGTTACACTTGATTTATTTTGTACAGCCACTAATATTAATAAAAGTATAATTATATAAAATTACGTATGAAATATTACAAGACAATAAAGAAATCAGTATGCATTCATCCTAAGTTGTTGTTGTTGTTATTTAAAGGGGACCAAATTACTGGGTCATCAGTCCTCACCCTAAGTGTCCTACTGTAATAATAGGTTTGGATAATTTCAATTTATCAAAATGTTCAAATGTTTGTATAGTCTATGGGACTTAACTACGGGGTTATCAGTCCCTAAACTTCCAAACTGCTTATGAACTAACTAAGACTAAGGACGGCACAAATATCCATGCCCGAGGGGGGATTCGAACCCCCGACCGTATTCAATTTCTCCTCATGTCACACCATGTATGTAACATCATGATTACTTTCGTGTTTTACATTTTAGAAGTGTTTTCGCAATTGGTTTCGACTTGAAAGTACTTTTAAATTATGTAACGTTCTGAACTACTTTCTGGATCGCAATATGGTTTCTGTAAAACTCGTGACAATTCACAAAAAGATAAGGTTAGAGTGTAACAATACACTGAATTATGGCCGCTCGATCACTTCTTAATATGGTATCGAACAGTTCAGTTAACAGTTGAAATCTTATGGGTTCTTATAAGC
The DNA here is from genome assembly GCA_026315105.1 of Locusta migratoria. Classification (NCBI taxonomy): domain Eukaryota; kingdom Metazoa; phylum Arthropoda; class Insecta; order Orthoptera; family Acrididae; genus Locusta; species Locusta migratoria. The sequence goes on from CM048749.1 coordinate 55,472,937, forward strand.
GGTAATTAGGTTTTAGTAGAGCCGTCTTGGTTGCAGATTGTTTTATTATTCCTCGATGACGAGTTTCCCCCTTTACCACGGCATCTTCAGATTATACTTTTGAAGTACATTTTGCCGAGCGTCTTCTTACAAAAATACGTCCAGCTCAGAAAACACTAGTGTAGGCAGTTTCTTCAGTAGAACTGTTGCATCTTCTAAGTGTTCTGCCAATGAAACGTAATCTTTGGTTCCTGTTACCTGCTATATTTTCTGTGTGTTCTTTCCAATTTAAGTTGTTCGTAACTGTTACTCGTAGGCATTTAGCTAAATTTACGGATTTAGCTTTGACTGATTTATCGTGTAAATGAAGTTTAACATATTTCTTTTAGTCCTCATATGGATGACTTCACACTTCTCATTGTTAAGGGTCAATTGCCAATTGCACCATGCTGATATCTTATCTAAATCATTTTGCTGTTGCATTTGATCTTCTGGTGACTTTACTATCCGATAAATGACGGCATCATCCGCGAACAGTCTAAGAGAGCTACTCAGATTGTCTCCAAATATATATATATATATATATGTTTGTCTGTATGTCCTCTATGTGTTCATAAACCATTCATTCAATTGCAATGACACTTTGGTGAACTGTTCACCGTACGCCCATGAAAGTTTCTGACCCAAAAACAAAAGAGCACGACACATAGCTCAGGAGATATGACGTCATAAATAATGAGAGGTCACCGCGTAAGAATACCCAGATTTCTGACTCAATTTTTGGAAAATGGTAGTAGTTAGCGAACTGCAGCAAAGTTTGCATGTAACTGCGGACGATTATTAAGCGTTTTTTACATGACCCCCCCCCACAAAATGATAAAACGAAAAGAAGTCCACTGCTCACAACAGTTTCGCTGTAGATTTCGTAAAACTATCTCATTAGGCATGAACTCGTATCAAATAAAGTTAGCATTACAGATTAGCATGTAACAATTTATTTTTGTCTGCAAATCTCCCTTAATTCACTTGTATTCAAAATTAAGCAAATTTTTTTTTTTTTTTTTTTTTTTTTTTTTTTTTTTTTTTTTTTTTTTTTTTTTTTAATATCTGTCACTCACTCACTAAACACGAAATTTTGAAAACTACTCCACCTATGAAGCTTAAATTTGGCAGGAATGTAGTTTACAGGTAGAAAACGTCAGTTAAGAAATTATTTTGTAACAAATGCATGGCGGCAGCATACTTCTCCTACAGACTCACGAAATCTACAGTTTCATTCCGATCTTCACGAAATTTCGCACGCTTGATCTTCAAAACAAGAGGAAGGTCACTGTCTACCTTAAGTTTCATATGGTGCATGGGGAAGGGTACTTTCCAACATAAAAAATGGATCCCTAAATACCTTGGTCGCGCCATAACGTGAGAACTGCTCGACCGATTTCACAGATCCTTTTAACTGCAATACTTGAGAACAACAAAGTGCATTTTTCAATGTGACCCTGCGTTTCTACTGCATAGAAATCTATAGTTTTGTTCCGATATTTATGAATTTTTCACAGTCTACCTTAAAAACAAAATGGATATCAATGTCTTTATAAAATTTCGTTCAGTGCATGCCGGCCGGGATGGCCAAGCGGTCTGCGGCGCACCAGTCACGGTCTGCACGGCCACTACGGTCGGGGGTTCGAATCCCCCCTGGGCCATGGATATTTGTGCCGTCCTTAGTATAGCTAGTTCATAAGTAGTTTGTAAGTTTAGGGACTGATGGCCCCGTAGTTAAGTCCCATAAGCTCTACAAACATTTGAACATTTGATTTTGTTCGGTGCATGTTGGAGGATAGTTAACTTACGGAATTTTACAAATTGCATAGCTTTGCTCTAATATTTATGAATTTTTGCACATATGACCGTTAAACCAAAAGGAAAATCACTTGGTACATAAACGTTTGTATGGTACATGGCAGAGAGTATCTTGCAGAAAACTTTCCGAAAGAGGGAAAGGTGGAAACGAACAGAGAAATGGGTGATAAAGAGATGAATGCAGAGAGATGAGAGAAGGGGGTGTGGACTAGGGTAAATAAACACACGGGCAACGCAGGGTTTACAGCTAGACGTTTATAAAAATAAGGAACAGTAGGGGCCCTATAACACGTCCCTAGGAAACGCCAGATATCACATTTGTTCCACTCGATGACTTTCCGTCAAATGCACTGTGACATTTCAGACAGGAAATCACGAATCCAGTCACACAACTGTGGTGATAATCCGCAAGCACGCAATTGGAGGTGCACGTGGCGTATCTTCCACGGAGGCAACGCAGGCATTGTTTCTGGTATCCACACAGATGACGATTACTGTTGTGCCCTGTTGTTGCCCTGACATACCCCACACGTGCTCAGCTGGTGATAGGCCCGGGGGCGTGCTGGCCAGGACAGTTGCTGCAGGACTTGCAGATCACGTTCAGCTTCACGCGCCGTGTGTCCTACATCATCATCCTGTTGGAACAACACGTCAACTTCCTGTTGCAATAAAGACTAAAAGAACCGATCTGGTAACATTCTACGCGTACCAAGCGCAGCTCAGCGTTGCCTCCAGAGACAACGAGAGTGGTAACTTCCTGCACACCAGACCATAACGCTTGGTATGGGTCCCAGCTTTTTAGGGTTCCGGACCTTAGTCACTAATAATCCTTGTTGGATCGCTCTGTCAATAAATTCAGTTCTCCTAGCCAAGATGTCAAATATAAGTAAAAGTCATCCTCCGAATCGATGTACCTTCATAAAGTTTTTGATACAAAATGAAACATGCCAAAAGAAGCAAAGAAATTTGGTTAAGTATTTAATACACAAAGCTAAATCAGTAACACTATGTTCAATGTTTGTTGGTATTCGCGAAGATAAGATTGCTTAATTCCGTCACAGACGTTCGCTTCCTTGCTGTACTACCCCATACTTATTTCACAGCAGCGACGTCTATTAGTTCTTTGGAGCACTACAGCTCCTCTGTCGCTTGTTTGCTGTACTATTCCATCCATACTTCAAGCAAAGCCTGCATCTAAATATTTTTCCATGATCTCACTTTTATGAAACGAAATTTCTCCATGTAAATCCGTGAAGTAGTTTAGGAGATTAGGTGTTTGTAATAGACGAGCAGACAAATACTGAAAACACTTAAGATTTCGATGTATCTTTTTCCGTGATCTAATTTTGATGAAATCATGCCTATATGTTTCCCCAATATTAGTTCAAGTTTCCTGTGAAAACCGCCTGAAAATGTTTTGCGAAACGTGTTACAAATAGGCATATCTTCATGAATATGGCCTGATTTGGGCAGATATCGACAGTCATCAATAAATATTTACGATTTACGATTTTCAATATGCAATTCTTAACCAATTTCAACACTATTTCATTATGATTTATTTGCCGTTAAACTAAATTCACTTTTTTTCTCGCTGTATTTCGTGACATATAGTTTGACTAAAATCACATGTGTCGATCCTTTATTGCCACACGAGATGTAATAATTGTTATTGATACAGTACTGTTCACTTAATTATTTCATACAGTGAATAAATAGTGCCAAAACAGGGCTGGCGTCCGTGGTTTAGTGTTTCTCAATTAACTGATTGATGACTGCTGTTTTGCTTTCCGGCATAACGTGGTACCCCTCTTCACAAGAAGTTGCAAAATATCGCGCCACCATTCCCTCAACGCGAATGTGTTTTCCCAGCATTACGAGATTTCCCACCATCACCCGGAGGTCTTCTTCTGTTTCTGGTAGTACAGTCATATCATCTACAAAGTTGATAGTTTTTGTTCCTTCTTCTCCCACTACAAGTTCTTTTGCTTTTTCCAAGGCCTTATTGACTAGCTTTTTAAGTTTCATCTTCGTCTATTCGAAAAAAAAAGTTCAGATCTTTGTAAAGCTATGGGACCAAACTGTAGTGGTCATCGGTCCCTGATATACAAACTATTTATATTAACTTATGCTAACACAAACACCAAGGCCCGAGGACTGGAACCTGCGACGGGGAGCAGACGCGCACTCCGCAGCAAGACGTCCTAAAGCGCACGGCCATTCCAGCGCAGCCTCCATCCATTCGAGCCACGACGTTCTGTCCCTAAGAGAGAGTTTCCTCATCAATCTATCCTTCCAAACACTACCAGGGCCTTTCAGCATCTCCAACGGCATGTATCAGTCAAGTGTGTCAAATGATATTTCTCATTCATCAAAACAAATATTTCGCTATAACTTCTAAAAACCTTCTTGTAAACATCCTCAGGCACCCATTTGTGTCTCTGATCCCTCTACCTTCTAAACCGGGACCGATCTATTATATTCTTCTCTGTTTTCCTGTCTATTTTTCTCAGTACTACTTAATAGCTTTTGTGACATTAGGTACAAAACTAATTGTCTTATAATGTTTAAACTGTTTGGCGTTGCTTTTCTTTGGTGAGAGAACCATTATGGTGTTTAGGATGTCTTGAGGCCAGATGCCTTTGTCATATATTTTATTGATCAGATTTTTAATTATGATTGTAGACCCATTCCCTAAGGCTTTAATCACAACCCATTGTGTACTATCTTTCTTTATATTATTTACCAGAAGCACAGAAGCACTATCAAAGTGACGAAAGTTGTTTGACTATTTTCCTAGATTGGAACAAAGTCACTTCTAGGTTGAATGGGACTGACCATCTCTTTCAAGCATAGGCTTCTGTACAACTTGGTCCTAAAACATCTGTCGGCCAAAATGATACATATAGGATCATATGTTATAACGGTCTTCTGATCATTTTCAAAATTGTAATGTATCTTTTTTTTTCTCTTAACTTTGTACTTTTATAAAAATTTTCATTATTGTGGAGCACTTGAAAATAATGCCATAGTGCATCGAAACTGATTGTGCATTACATATGAAGTATTAAAAATATTTTCTTTTTTCAACAAGCAACTGTGGCTTCTTTTTTAAATATTTTCGTACTTCGTACTTTTTCTCCGTTCCAGTTTTGATCTGTTTACTGTAATCTTCATCGTATTGTTTCAGCTGCATTTCTAATTCCTCTTGCAAAGTTAAATTTTACGGAGACTGTTGACTGTTATCTGTATCTGTATCATTTCCAAATTGTACATTTTCATCTTTAATGACTCGTCGTAAAATATTTTTTTATTTCTTGTCGTAACTTCTCCAGCTTCTCTAAAATAAATCTAAATGTTGTTTCTGCGTTTATTAGGGTAGATTCTCTTCTGCACAGTGTTTCGACACCCAATTTAAAGGGCTACAAGCTGTCAATGACATTTTTATTTTGTACCATTCTTCGACTGTAAATTTTATTTCGGATGCTATGTCGATCAGAGCGATTTTATGCTTGCGGATGCGCTTGCGAATTCGCAGACTGTTGCGGGGTCGCACTTTGGTGGATTGCAGTCCCTAGTGTATTGACAGCAGGAAGCTGGCCGTACCACAATGGTCCCAAATCCCAAAAAGCAGGCCAAAAGTAGGCCATAAAAATTGTTAATCTAGGGACTTTTAATGGTTGGAATGATTGTAGTGGTACGCCTAGTATGTATTATGATCGTAAATATAAAGGAATCGTCCCTACCTGCCTCAGAAATGCATTTCCTTTGTGACCATCGGACATGCCGTACTGTTTACTCGTCGAAAGCAGAACAAAGTGAAGAAGTGTGTAGAACCGCGAAAAGTTATCAGATTTGGATTCTGCAAAATGAAGTGCTCTCCAGAAAGTAAGTACAATTTGAACGTGTAGCTTGAAATTGTTATTGACAATGTGTGAAATAGTAAATAATTAATGAAGGTAGTGATATTTTTCTTGATCTGGTTCCGAGAAGTCCTGTTTAAAAAAGAAAAAAGTCAAAATTCTTGTCGCCTCCTGCTCTTAAACCGAATGGAAATTGTTCCGTAGGCATTTCTTTGAAACATATCCAAAAATTAGCTGCGACTTCGGTTTCAGTGATTATTTTTATGCGATGATGTGTGCTCACTTTGTAGTTTTTCGTAATTTTACCGTCTGAAATATTTTTTTTATTGGAAATTGGTCAAAACAGTTCTCCTATTAATGTTATTCCTTCATTTTCCACAGAACCTCTGGATAATGCCGAAGAAATTTCTTTCACAAGACAAGAAATTTACGTATTTGTGAAATCGTAATTGAACGAGACTATCAACATGGTCACTGACATTGTTGGTTTACGTAGTTTGTAAGCTACGGACTGATGACCACGCAGTTTGGTCCGATAGATTTACAGACACTTGAACACACTTGAATGACTCGATTAGTGTATCGTACAGACCATGAAGTAAACAAATAATGCTGTTCCTGCTTATGGTTGACAGGTTCTTGTATGTACCCTCGTCGGCTCACATAAAAATAATTGTCCTCGTAAAGCGAAGATTCCATGAGAAAACATCATCGTTGTCAAGCGATTGGCTAAAATGAAGACTCACAGGATTCTCACTATTCAGCATATGTTGCCAACATTATCGTAGGAGGCCGCTGGGAAATGTGGTAAAATTTAACCGGCCCTGGGAGGTATGAAACGGTATCTTTTACGTATTAAGGAAAATGCCTGATACAATAACAACAAATAAAAATGGATGTATATACTTCTCATACCATTTTCGAATTATATAATTTTTATTAGCTTAATATTTGAAATGGAACTACAATTTCGGTGTTCGTATATTTATACAACGCCATGAATTAATGTTATTTCGATATTGCGATATTCAGAATTCCAGAGCTGACATGTCGACTTCGTAGTTCCACCCGTGCACCGATACATGCGTCTCCCGGCGCATCATCACTTATATCGGCATTCTCGACTTCGTAGTTCCACCCGAGCACCTCTAGATGCCTCTCCCGGGGCATCACCCTTTATATCGGCATTCATATGAAAACATCCATTTCCTTTAACCACTCTAAATAAATGCGAAAATGAAACATTTGAACGGCACAAGAAAGTGAGTTGGGAGCATTCCATGTTTCGATATTCACTTATTTTAATACTTTATTTTAATACTGCAGATGCGCTGCATTACAGCGTCTTTGGTCGAGGCGAATAGCCAATCAGTGAGCTGATTGTTGGAGAACGTAGAACTTCATCCAAGCTGTAGATTAGGAAAATTTCTACTTCCTTTTACCACTTTTAATAGCTAAATACACACATAATATTTATATGCGTGAAATCTACGACAAACAATCTTTCGAATTATGTAACTTTCATTAGCCTTCTTGTACGAATAAATTAGTAATCGGTACCATAATTTTCGTGTTAGCGTATTCATATAATGATTAGAATGTGGACAAACAGTAATCTCTATGCGGGAAATTGGAAAGGAATTTCTTGAATGTTTGGCTTGGTGCAATTTTAGCTATACTGGAGCCGCCACTTCGTTTTTCTAAACTTCGACTTCGAATTCGTAATGCAGCGACCCCGAAAACTGCCAAGTCCAGATTTTGAGCTGATTTTATAACGTTTTCGACTTTTGACCAGCTTCTACATCTACATGAAATACTCTGTAAATCACATTTAAGTTCCTGGCTAAGGGTTCATCGAACCACCATTATACTATTTATCTCCCATTCCATTCTCGAATAGCGCGCGGGAACAAAGAACACCTGAATCTCTCCGTTGGAGCTCTGATTTACCGTATTTTATTCTGATGGTCATTTCTACCTATGTAAGTGGTAATCAAGATTACATTTTCGCATTCGGAGGAATATGTTGGCAATTGGAGTTTCGTAAGTAGGCCACGCCGCAGCGATTAGCGTCGTTGTAGTAATGATTCCCATCCCAGATCCTGTATCATTTCCGTAACGCTGTCTCCCCTGTATCGTGACAATACGAAACGTACTGCCCTTTTTTGGACTCTTTCGATGTCCTCCGTCAAACCCACCTCATAAGGATCCCACACTGGGCAGCAATACTCCAAAAATGGACGGACAAGCGTAGTATATGCAGTTTCTTTGGTAGTTCTGTTGCATCTTTTATGGGTTCTGCCAATAAAACGCAGTCTCTGATCCGCCTTTCCCACGACATTAGCTACAAATGTTTGTAAATCTATCGGACCATACTGCATGGTCATCAGTCCGAAGCTTACAAACTACTTTAACCTAGGTAAACTAACCTAAGGACAAACACACACACCGATGCCCCAGGGAGGACTCGAACCTCCACGGCGAGCAACCGCGCGCTCCGCAGCGAGACGCTTTAGACCGCACGGTTACTCCACCTGTAATATTCCTGGCCTATGGCCACTTCATATTTCTGGGCGCTGGTCGTTTCTTTGCTAACATCGTGCGTGTCTTAAATGCGGAAGAAAGAAGTGCAGCATATGTTGAAATGTGGGGTGGGGAGCAGTAGCATATGGCACAGTAGGTGCTGGTTCCCATGGGAAAGCCCGCCTATGTTACTGGTACTCTCCTCGCATTGGCTGCTGCATTTCACGTCACGTGATTTCTTTTGAAATTAGTTTTATTTATTATGTACTAAATATTAATTATTCAGAGCTGAGAATATATGATAAATATCTCTCAAGGACAGGCTAGATTTTGACAGTTTAAAAAGTTTAACGTGCCTTCTCTTATTCTAACAAGAGAAGAACGATTTTGCACAAGGCGCGCGACGGCCCTGTTTTGGCGCGAAATAGAGCGTCCGGTGCCCTCTAGTCTCGCAACGCGCCGCAGTTTCAGTCTCGAGCTGACCACTACACACGCCGGACCGCGCCCGTCATGAGTAAAGATTTGTGTAATTGTGATAACAGTCGAGGTCTCAACATGAGCTATGGGCCGCATAGGCCGTGTCGTATTGACAAAAGTTGTTCACATTTAATTATTTATTTAATAAATGGCATCGCTGACAATTAAAAATCTCGTGTGCCGCTTTTTATGCTTCCATTCTACAGAACTTATTTTAGCCTCACTTGTATGCTGTACAAGAACCAACGACCTGTGTGCTGTCTTCTGCGCTGGGGACACAACTATAGAAGACAACAGGTTAGTCAGAACTCTATGCTTTCCATAAAGACTTGGACAGCAACTACGGCACCTCGTGGGCACTGTAGGGCGGTACAAACGCACACTGCTACGCAACAGCATCCGCAAGGATGTGGAGGTTTTAGGGGACTTGTGGGAAGCAGTAGTAACTTCTCCGTCCGCAAATAGAACCCTAGGAAGCTTGTACACCGTAGCACATTATCTACTTTTTTTCCAGTTTAAGCCTAAATTAATAGTAATTACTAGCTAGTTAGTGTTTACGGTCTTCACTTTTGATTGATTTAGCTTGTAAACAAAGTTTAAGGGATTTCTTTTCGTACTCATGTGGACGAGTTCACACTTATTATTTAGAGTCAATTGCCAATTTCTACACCATACTGATATCTTATTCAGATCGTTCTGCAGTTGGTTTTGATCCTCATATGATTTCACTAGACGGTAAATGACGACGTCATCTGCAAACAACCTAAGGAAGTTTTGTGTCCCAGCCTCGTCGCCGCTGTTGTGACTCGTTTCCGTCGTAGGTGTCGGTGGCCGAGTAGAAAGACCGACACAGGAATAAAGGATGCACGCTTGTGCAGGTACGGAGGTGACCAGCCAGTGGGACAGCAGCAACTACAAACACTAGAGTAAATTAGAACGAGATATATATATTTCTTAGAGAGTAATACTTAACTTTTACATAGCTCAGTACTGCAGAATGCTGATACATAGTTGAGCTAGAGGCCTGCCTAGTGCCTATCCGATAGCCATGTCTTCACTGGTGCCTATCTGATTTCGAAGTGTTAGCTAGTCCCTGTCTCAGTCCCAAGTGAACGATGTTGTTCCTTGGTGGCCACGAGCGGAGTTGTAGCAGAGGGCGCTCGTGTCTGACGTCGTAAGAACGCCACGCCGCGCGCCGTGCGTGCATGGCGGCGCGCGGCGAAAGTAGGTGGCGCGCACTTTGGTCTTGTGCGACACCACAAATAGTAATTACTAGGTATTTTGTGGAGTTTACGGCCTTCAATTTTGATTGATTTATCTTGTAAACAAAGTTTAACGGATTTCTTTTCGTACTCATGTGGACGACTTCACTTAGAGTCAATTGCCAATTTGTACACCATATTGATATCTTATTCAGATCGCTCTGCAATTGGTTTTGATCTTCAGATAGTTTTACTAGACGGTAAATGACGGCGTCATCTGCAAACAACCTAAGAGAGCTACTTAGGTTTCCCCCTACATCGTTTATACAAATAAGGAACAGCAGAGGACCAATAACACTACCCTGTGGAACGCCGGACATCACCTCTGTTTTAGTCGATGCCTTACAAACTGTGTCCTCTGTGGCAGGAAATCCGCTATCCAATCGCTTTGTGGTATCTGGGACCACTGTGCGTACGTTTGCTCGGTTATTACAGCGGCTCCCCAGCAACAGGCCGCCTGCGTCACCTGCCGCCACGTCTCGCCGCCCCCGCGGTGGCCACGCGGCAGACAGCAGACAGCAGATAGGGATAGCCGCCCCGACAGCTGCGCCCCTGGGGACGCGGCCATCCCCCCACCCTCCCCGGCTGTCATCGCCGTGACGGCCACAGCCGTGACAGCCCATCCCCACCCTAATCACTCCGCTATTATTCTTCCCTTTATGCACCCTCTCCGCTCGCTCCATTCGCAGCCAATCTTTCCGCGCTTCCGTCTCGAGTTAACTCCCGCAACTTAACTACTTTCACAGCCGCCTCCCTCCCCCTATCCCACTGCGAGTCCGACCTATGTCCAATACTCTAATATTTTTAATTCTGGAATGGTGTCTGTTCTTTCTAACACGTCCGAAAGGTCAGACACTACTCGTTGTCATTATCGGCCGTTATTTTTACGAATCATAAATATTTAAATCCAAACAGGTTTGAGACAAGGGGGTGGGCTCTCCCCAATCTTATTCAACATCACTCTAGAAAAGATAATAAGGCAGACATTGGCGGAATACACACAAGGAAAAGTGAAGGGAACTTCAAATCAAATGTTCAAATGTTTGTAGAGCTTATGGAACTTTACTACGGGGTCATCAGTCCCTAAATTTACAAACTAGTTATGAAATAGCTAATACTAAGGACGGCACAAATATCCGTGCCCGAGGGGGGATTCGAACCCCCGTCCGTAGTGACCGTGCAGACCGTGACTGGCGCGCCGCTGTCCCCTCGGCCAACGCGGCCGGCGAAGGGAATTTCTATTAGTGGATCAGTCAAAGTGCTCAAGATACATGCACTAGCTTTTGCAGACGATATTGCGCTACTGTCCACGAATACCAGATGCAATTAAACAAATAGAAATTTTAGCAAAGCATGCAGCTAAATTTGGTTTACAGATATCGCAAGAAGAAACTAACTTCATGTCTAACAAATTTAAGGAAGTCAACAAATTGCACACATTTATTGGAGGCATCGAAAGGGCCAAACTTTAAACAATAACAGATACTGGCATAGAAAAAGAAGCTGTCAAACTTCGAGTAGCTAAACTCAAGAGGGCACAAATTTTAGCAATGAAGTTGTACAACTAAAAATGCTTATCTCGGAATGCGAAGTTATTACACTACAAGACAGTGACAAGAACAAAAGTACAATATGCAGCAGAAACACTCCCCCTAAGGAACAAAGGACTAGGAGATGAGCTCGAGAGGAAGGAAATGGTAATTCTGAGAAAGCTTCTTGGTGGAGACAAAAAATTGGCAAAACATGGATAAAGATGAGCAATGAGAAGGTCTATCAATTTATTAAACCAGTTACAACGGAAATGAGAAAGAGAAGGCTATGTTCTTTGGTCCTCTGGTGAGAATGGATGACAGTAGATTAATGAAGAAAATCTTCAATTTAATTCAACAGAGGAAAACACCCAACTGTTGGTTACAAGGAATAAAGAAAGAGCTGGTGGAACTTGGACTCACAGAAATGGATAGGGACAGTTACAGAAAAGCAGTTAACTGAATTGGAGGTTTTTCAGGAAGCCCCAAGAAAGAAGAGCAACAGGCAAAATGACAGCAGGCAGAAGAGCAGCCCTAGAGAAGAGAAAGAAGAAACTGAATATGAAATAAAATTGTAACGCCGTCCTTGGCCAATTCGTGTAAATAAACATATAAATATTTAAACGCCGTTGCAAGGTATAGAAATAAATTCGGCGGTGACGTTAAAAATCTATGCTCGATCAGTGTTAGGACCTGGAATTACCCGCTTTGTCCAGCGGTCTCCTTAACGATAGTGAGCAAGGGGCACTACCATCGTAGTGTCCCAAAATTTGAGGATTTGGACAGGACAAACGTGTCTGGGTCTTTATAAACATTAAACATCCAGCGGACGGCCCGGATTCGCACGTGTGGCATTTATATTCTATATCTATAAAAATCAATGTGTGTATGTATTTTATTCGTTACTGTCTGTTGCATAACTTTGCGCTTCGAAGATGCAACAGCTCCACAAAAGAGACTGCCTACATCACACGTGTGCGTCATCTCCTGGAGTACTGTTGCGCAGTGTGGAACGCTCACCAGGTGGGACTGACGGAAGACATTGAGAAGGTTACATGGGGGAATGCGTCACAGAAACGTTGCAGGATTTGAGGTGGAAATCATTAAAAGAACGACGTTATTCGTTGCGGCGAGATCTATTTGCGAAATTTCAATCACCGGCATTTACTTCTCAATGTGACAATATTTTGCTAGTGCCCACCTACATAGGGAAACATGACCATCCCAATAAAATAAGAGAAATAAGATCTAAAACGGAACGATTTAGGCGTTCTTTCTTCCTGCGCCTTATTAGAGATCGGAATAGTGGAGAAATGTTATGAAAGTGGTTAATGGATCCTTTGCCAGGCACTTAAATGTGATGTGCAGAGTATCTTTGTAGATATTTGGGCGTCTTCGTCCAGGGGATGGCGTCTGCGATGATCTTGACCGGCAGCAGGCTTTTCCTGCCCTACGAGGGTCGTTCTGAAAATAATTTCTCCTAATATTTTGTCGTGACTTTGGATGTCGGTGCCAGATTTCGTTGTTGTAGTGCTAATGCTTGAATCTTTCTGTTTCATTTTCTTCAAATGTTTGTATAGCTTATGGGACTTAACTACGAGGTCATCAGTCCCTAAACTTACAAACTTCTTATGAACTAGCTTACACTAAGGATGGCACAAACATCCATGCCCGAGAGGGGATTCGAAACCCCGACCGTAGTGGCCGTGCAGACCGTGACTGGAGCGCCTCAGTCCCCTCGGCCACCGCGGCCGGCTTTAATTTTCTGCTGTAGTTGGCGCCAGAAGAGTATTGTTCCAAAATGGAGTCTGATATTGACGCGTATGTAAAACAGCGATGTGTGATTGACTTCCCTACTGCTGAAGAAAATGCGGAGATTGAGCTACATCGACCCTTACTAAAGGTGTATCTAGATAACGCAATAGACATGACCAATGGGCGATGGGCAGTGTTTCCAACTTAGTGGATTTTCCACTAAAACGGGTGGTTTCTACCCTCCATTTAGTGGCGAAATATGGCTTCTAGTGGCTGGTGGATTTTATAGTGGTTTAGAAGAATTCAGTTTCAGTTACTGAAAATGTGATCTCAAACCATTACGCTACTTATGTGTTTCGAAATAGTTTACTTTTACTCGGAAGACAATAGTGATGCATTACAATATGACATCAAACGAAGCATCATATTCCACAGATTACATACGGGATTCCCTGTAAAATGAACAGTATTTAGTAGCTGCTAGTTCATTTCACGAGGGAAGGCGGCTTGCTCAGGTTCAGGGAATGCAGCAACCAGTTTCAAACAGTGGGTGCTGACTTATGTCATTGTCGTTCCGAATAACCACTGATGCGTCTTGACTGACGAAGGGTGCGTCACGTCATATGTGCAGAAAAAGTACTCGACTGTCGTCGTTCCTGGTGTGCACTGTATATTATTGTGATTCTCGGTGTATGGTATTATTTCACGACTTTATACGTGTTTAACTATGCCGAAAGCACAATATATGCAAAAGTTTCGGAATTCTTGACTTCAAGATCTACATTTAAAAGATTGGCTTCAAGTTATTGAAAGTACCACGGGTCAGGTAACGAAGTGCAAATTTTGTAGTACAATTTTAAGGAATCATTATAGAGATCTGAAGTATCATGGGATGTCAAAGAAGCATCTACAAAATAAAAAGGTAAGCAATCTCTTTGGTTAAATTTTAGTTCCTATCCCGGCAACCTTGCGTGCTAATGTTGGCAACGGATGCTGAATCCCGGCAATGTTAATGGTGTGACAACACGAATATCTTGTCACGAGGGAAATTAATTTTATTGATCGGAATAGGATACATACAAGAACATGTCAACAATAGATGGTGATGCAGATAAATGTGATTCTTATTCAGAAGACGAATTCAGTTAAATAACTAACAGTTCTATAAGAACTTTTTGTATATTCCTAACCTTGAATTGCTGTTTTATTGTACATATAATGATTGTGAATATTTTATTACTTACGAATAATGGAAACTATTTACTAATATACTTATGTTTTCTTTGATAATAATTTAAAATACAGTTAGTGGAAATTTTAGCGATTACGATAGTAGGGGTATTTTTGTTAGTAATTTTCTGGTGGTTTTGCACTTGAAACTGGTGGGGAACTCACTTTAACTGTTGGCAACACTGGCGATGGGTGCGGCGTCTAAAAATTCAAATGCATATATCTGTAAATCTAAGCGACTTAACTACCGCATTTATGAGTCCCTACGTTTACAAACTACTTGAACGAACTTAAAGTAACTTATGCTAATGACGACACACACATCCAAGTTCGAGGTAGGACTCCAACCTCCGGCGGCGAGCAACCACGCACTCCGCAGCAAGGCGGCTTAAAGCGCTCGGCCACTCCTCCGTGGATGTACGACATATCTATGGTTTTAAAAAGGGTGTGCATGACGAGCCACGGCCCGATCGAGCCTGTACAGCTACAACTCCGCGAAATTAACGGCGTTTAGATCAGCTCTTCCTTGCTGATGGCGGTTAACGACCCGAGAATTGTGTGCGGACCTGAATGTTGGCTTTAATGCCTTTGAAACGATGTTGTGACACGAATCCGAAATATTGAAACATATCCACCGTTTCAGGGCCGAGAAATAAATTCAACCGCGAGGTTGAAAATTTGTGCTGGACCGGGATTCGAATCCGGACTTCTTACTTAGGGCCGGCGGTCACCTTAACAAATTATCCAGGCGCGTTTCCCTTACTGCCTAAATTCTCAACATGTGGCAGCCTACGATGTTTCAATATTTCTAATTCGTAAAATTACGGCCGTTAATGTCAACCAGTGGTGTCTGTTCTTTCAGGCATATCCGAAAAGAACAGACGGCTTACGAATGATTTTAGCCGGCCGCGGTAGCCGAGGGGACTGAGGCGCTCCAGTCACGGTCTGCACGGCCACTACGGTCGGGGGTTCGAGTCCCCCCTAGGGCATGGATATTTGTGCCGTCCTTAGGATTAGCTAGTTCATAAGTAGTTTGTAAGTTTAGGGACTGATGACCCCGTAGTTTAAGTCCCATAAGCTCTACAAACATTTGGACATTTTTTCTTTACCTAATCCAATTCCGTCAGCATCTTCTGCTTTGCTAAGACTGCTTTCTTGTTTTGCTCATGTTCATCTTATATGTTCAAGCCTGGATGGCTTGATTGGTTAAAGCGACCGCTGATCGGAAGCGGGAAATCCGGGTTCGAATCCCTGCACAGCACAAATTTTCAACCTCGCCATTGAATTTATTTCAGTGACCTGAAACGGTCGAAATGTTTCATTATTTATAATTCGTAAAATTACGCCCGTTAAAGTCAACCAATTGTGACAGGTCTTTCCGAAATGTCCAAAAAAGAGCAGACACCATATTAATAAATGTTTTAACTTCTTCATTATTTTAAAACCTATGCGAGAAATATCCCCGGATTCTTACAGAAGAACAAAAAACTCATCGAATGGAAATTTTGCTGATCTGTACCAGCAAGATGAAGCTAAAGGTGAGAACATTCTTAACTTACCAATTTTCATTAATGAGGAGAAGGAAAAAGGATTACGAAGAATTTGGGTGCACTAGAGCATTGAAATTACTATGCGACACGCCCGGCCATTTGCACTTATAAAGAAATAAAGGAATTCCATGTTTCACTAGCCTGCGAAGCGTGAAATGAAGAATCTGGCATGTTAGACTTTTGCTTCGAGGAGTAGAACGTGGTCAATAAGATGCGACTGAAAAGTAGAACTTTAGAGCGACATATTGCAAACTGAACATCGTATTTCGTTCCTTCTTTCATTGTAGCATACGATGTATACGATTCATGCATTTAAGCTTTTTAAAGCGCCAAAAAATTATGAACTTGTAGAACTTGTCAGTGTAGATATGATTTGTTGCAATACAATTACCAGAAACTACATATCGATAGCTGTAAATGTTATCACATTTACTGTAGGTTATTATACTTGAGTACTGTGAAAGAATACCGTTCCTATGTTGTGGCATGACGATCTATGAAAGGGGCGTCCGAAATAACAAATGTAACACAGATAGATACGCACATACATACACAACGTCACCGGAGATGGGACGTGCTGTCACCACTACAAGTCGTAATCCACAAGACAGTGTGTGGAATGGCGACATGCGAATTCTGCGTTAATGAATAAATTCTCCAGGCAAAGTATTGCGCACGACTTCTAGGACAGTCATGGTGTGGTTGCTTCGCATGTCCTAGACTCTGGAGAAACTGTCAATTCTGCACGCTACAAGACGAGACTGACTAAACTGAAAGCCTCATTTCCAGTGTAAGGCCAGAGGACAAGAGCAAGCTTCACCTGCAGCTTGATGACGCCAGTGCCCGCACTTGTGTTCCAACCATGCATCTCAGTGCAACATTCGGCTCTGCTGTCTTACCACACCCACCGTACATTCCCGATTTAGCGCCTTCAGACTTCCATCTCTTTGGGCCTCTGAAAGATGAACAACGTGGCGAACATTTTCAAGCCTCGAGTATGTTGCCAGTTGTAGGGAAGTGATTAGCCTCAGCTGGTTCCGATGTTTACAAGCGCGGTATGTAGGTTCCGGTTCGTCGCTCACAAACGTGCGCAGCGAATGGTTATCATCATAAGGGAAAATGGCTGTCTATATCTGAAATGTTGTTTCGGTGAGCTGTGATATCTGTGATTATCTCATATAGTTTCCAAGATCCAAGAATGAAAACAAGAGACATTATTCTTCAATCATGTTATATCGTTCAAGTAGTTTGCACACGAGACTGTGTCGTGCCACACGAAGTCGACGGCCTTATGTCCTCCTCTTAAGGGACGTGAAAACGCACAGGAACAAGGAGTTCCACGTTTCACTACCGTGCGAAGCGTAAAATGATCTGGCATGTCAGATTTTTGACTCGTGGAGTGGAATGTGGCCAATGAGATACGACATGGTTTTCAAGTAAAAAGTAAAACTTTGGAGCCAACATATTGCAAACTTAACATCATATTTCCTTTCTTCTTTCAATGTATCTTACGATGTTTTAATATAAGTTTCTTAAATCGCCAAAAATTGAGGAACTTTTAAAACGGGTCATTGTAGATATAATCTTTTACAATTACCAGAAACTATATATCGATAGCTTTAAAAGTTATCGTAATTACTGTTTGTTGTTATATTGAATACTGTGAAAGAATACCGTTCCTATCGAAGGGGCGTCCTTTTGATAGTATGTCATACCTAAATTACAAATGTCAACATTTTTAGGTAGATTTTAGTTTATATGACGAATCAGGCCAACGCTAGACAGTAGAGAAACAGCTTAATTGGTGGCTTAAGGCAATTCGGAACAGAGGCTGCAGTTAGAGCGAGTTCGAATCTACCTAGTTACAACAATTTACTTCCCTCTTTTTCGGTTTTTAAACGTTTCTGTATCTTCATTGTTAATTTACTAGAAGCATAATATCCGATATTCACTGTTACTTAATTTTCAGAAGATGGAGTACCGCAATGACTAGTGCCGAGAGCTGTCGAGGAAGAGAGACGAATAACAAGAGGTATGTGTCTACGTTCTCCCAGGTATTTTTAACAATTTTGGTTTAATTTCCGCTAGTCGATTTTTGGTTAGTTTCAGTTCAATTCAATTGTTTGTAAATCTATCGGACCATACTGTGTGGTCATCAGTCCGTAGCTTACAAACTACTTAAACTAAGGTAAACTAACCTAAGGACTACACACACACACACACACACACACACACACACACACACACACACACATGCCCCAGGGACGACGGTGAGCAACCGCGCGCTCCGCAGCGAGGCGCCTTAGACCGGTCGGCTACTCCACCGCGGCCTTTGTTAGTTCAATACAATTATAATATACAATATTCGACGTTATTTATTACACACAAGAGCGATTTCTATCCACAATTTGTTATGTTACGGCACATGAACCAATGAACTTAAATGAAATAGCTTATAAAGATAATAGTGAAACTCAGCCGTGAAACAAGCGACAGCGCACCCGAACGCCTCCTAGCGGCTCGAGTTGTCAACTAACACAGGGCATCAACAGCCGCTTTACGTTGTTACACACGGAAGACTTTCTTGATCGTCGTCTTAGCTCATAGAACAAGGAAATGGTCGGAAAAGGAAGTATATGTCATATATACGGCTATAATAATTATAAACAGCAAAACACTCGAAAATCATTCTTCAGATTTACAAAAAATAAAGAGATGTAAGCATGATAGTTTAAGCAGGCAACTATTAGGCCTACTCAGATCATTTACTTTTACGCTATGATTTACCTTCTTTCTTTTATAATTTGTTTATAGATGCAGCCAGTGGGTTACTCTTAGTGGAAGAGCTGACTTAGATGAAATTTTGAAAAAGAGCAGTCCCGAGCATTTGAATAAAAGCAGACCATTTTGTGGAAAAAGATTTTAGAAATAAGAATTTGTTAAGCTAAGGGTAAGTGTTGTAATTTGTTATTTGCGTGTGTTTAAAAACAGGTGATAACTGTAATACAACAACAAAGTTTAATCACAATATTTATTTTAATCCCTTTACGTATTTAAAGAGTAGACCAGGCTGTAAAACACCAGCACGACGCCTTCACTGGCAGCAGTGGTCAACAGTTTACTGTCTCCCTCTGAAGACAGCAACAGTGAAGTAGATGCAGCAGCATTCCTTGTAAATTAAACGAATTGAAAAAACTTCCATTCAATAGATTCGTGAGTGAAATGTCTGTTGAAGACAGTGTTGATGTATCTCTGCATGCTGATTAGTATCTATGAAGGTAAAGAAATCGCAACAAATGCTGGGGCATGTAGTGGGTTGGAAATGGCTCTGGCATCATATAATGATAATGAACATGAAGTTGCCAACTTCCATGCACAGATCAAGAGATATGACTCAAACAAAATGCTTTTTCCCAACGGTTGTGCTCAGAATATGTCCTATAAAATGTCTGTAATTTTTGGACAAAATTTTGTAAGTGCGTTGTTGAAATCACTTATGGTGTGAAAAACAAGTTGGTTTCCTTTCTCATAAATGAATCTGCCGAATTTGAAGGCGTTTGTACTAGTTGTTATTTGTTGTTGGCAGAAAAAACTGCTCTTCTAATCAAAGCATTTGTCAATAAGAAAAATGGTTTGTCAGCATCACAAATTAGAAAGAGTAGCATCATGTTACGGAAAGTGACTCACTAAATAGGCCTAAATGCTCACGAAATGTGCTAAGATGTATAGGATTAAAAATTGTGTATTGTACTATATTCAGTTGGAATTCTACCCAAATAAACTGTGCAGAACCGATTGCGTTACTTTATTTTTAACCCTACACATTAAATCAATTAGCATCTAATACAATTTCTTAAATAACGCAACAATATGATACTTGCGGTGTAAATGCAGTACGCACGGAAATAAAATTCGGAGTAACAGACGAGAAGCCACGTACAGCGTACAACTCGACCCAACATAAGGCACTGCTAGCGGTGTGGCCTGGCAAATGCATGTAAATGCCTCGGAGTTTCCGCTGTTATCTTTATAAGCTATTTGCTTAAAGACATGGTGTTTCCCCCACGGCGTTTAAAATCTACATTTCGGTACAGTGTTGTAATACTTCAGTTTCACGGTGCAAAGAGAACATGGCTAGCGAGTAGTCACGGGAGGAAGAAGTCTGTATTAATTGATGCAGTAAAGCAGGAACAGTGTGTCTACTAAATTAGGGTGTTCAGATTTTCCAAATCAGATACGGAACAACATGGGTACCGAAGATTGCGAATTGATATATTGCCTTCACTTGTGGTGTCATCAATATTGCTGTTATCCCTTAAAGCGTTTACTTGGTGTCACTAATTAAAACAAACATAAACATGAAAATTAATGCACACACAGTGTAGTAAGCAATAAAATCACTCTGCTTCCCCCCTTCTTGACCCCAAAGCTAAAGGGTCATATTTTACGATTCCGTATCTATTTTGCTGCTGTAGAAATCACTTCTTTTTGTACAGTATGTTTTGTGTAGAACGTGCGACTTTCGAGTATAAAATAATTACCACAACACGAAATTATTTATTAACATCTGAAATAACATGAAAGCAAGCATGGGAATTACTGGTTTTGGCAGAGGACAAACAACAAATATGCCAGTATCAATCATTAAGACATACTAAGTCAAATTCTAGTTAAAAAATTGACCAAACATACTCGCACAGCAAAATGCCAAATCAACTGCATTAGTAATTAAAATATACTTTGTTTTATTGCTGTTGCGTACGAAAGACTTATTATTTACGCAGTTTATTGATTTCTGTCTCAATTATATTTTGCAGTTTAATGTATGTCATTTAGGAGTTCAGTATTTTCACATAGATTTTCATAATGGTCAATGAGTTCTTCTTCTAATTATTTTCTCCATAGTTTTCACACATAACACTTTCTTTTCGAGGTCCATAAACTCTATTTGACGGAGAACAGTCTTTCTGCTGGAGCATTAGTGCCAGATGAGCTACAATTTTTTGCAAGAACTCACTTCATAGTTCTCAATCAATAAATTTGTCTTCGCGTATATCTATAACCAGGCTTACTACCTTAGAAAGCTAATCTTCAAATCCTTCTTTCAATTTTTTTGTTCATAAAACTCTGGTAAAATTATAAGACTTTTCTGAACAAAGAAGAGGGTATTTAAGCTGAACCCAGTTACATAGTTTCAACATATGGAATGGGAAAGCCCATTTCTCGGAATAATGAATTAACGTCACGTAAAGTAAACATGAAATGTGAAATAAATCATACTCTTTCAGCAAGCCATATAACACTGAACTTACTTGTATAGTTGGAAAAGCTGAACGTGTCATGTGAAAGCATTACTAAGAACCAACCAAACAAATTCAAAAATCGTATCTCATTTACTTTGACTCGTGGCCTACTTTTTATTTATTATTATTACAGTTGTTGTTCATTTTGTTACGTTATAAGTTACTTAACAATGTGTTATTTCAAAATTTATGGGACGGTTAGAGAAAAACGGGACAACATACGACCCGTATTTATTTTGTCGGGACAACGGGACACTTTGGCTAAATAAGGGATGATCCCGTAAAATGCGAGACGTCTGCTCACCCTAACTTCACTAAAAGCAAAAATTATCACAATAAACATTAACGAGATGAGGTATTGTCCCGCTTGTATGAAAAAAGTATTATGTCGGAAGGACCGCCGAACTAAATTTTTGAATATACGGAACATATACAATGTGAAAAATACGAGAGAGAAAGACAAGAGGAATTAGTGCAGACGATGTATAAATATTTCGCTGTCGAACGTTTTTTTAATAACATTTTAGTAAACAATGATTTGTCGTACATCTTTTACACCTCATCAGTCTTTGTAAACTCCAAACCAGCAATATTATCAATTGTTAAGAGATCCAAAATTTTTTCAAGTAAAAGATATCCAATTCAATGGATACCATCTCACTGTGGCATAGATAGTAATGAGAAAGCTGATTTCCTAGCGAAAAAGGGCACAAAAATTAAACAACTTGGAAAAACTAGCCTGTCACATTTTGCAGTAAAACGCATTATTAACAACACATTTAAATAAGAATTGAGAAAAATCAGTAAAATCTCATGTGAGGGGAAGATACGGGAAACCCTGTTATTAACGAACTAATACCAGCTGGTCCGAGAAGAGAGGCAGTGGCAACATTCCGTCTGACTACTGGACATGACTGTTTGGCCACCCACCTGTATAAGATTTCAATCCTGCCGTCTCCAGAATGTGTTCTGTGTTACAAAAATGGTGCTATAATGAACCATTTAAAAGAGTGTTCAGAATTGTACGATTGTAATTTAGACTTAACAACATTGTATTAGGAAGCAAGAAGGCGAATAACGTTTAGACAAGTGCCGGAACATTAAAATAATAATAATAATAATAATAATAATAGAGTATTGGAAATGAAGAGAGCTTTATACAAAACGCAGGATGTCTATAATAAGAAATGTCTTTCCACCTTCAGCAAAATTCGTCACAACAACACTGTAATCAAACCGGAGGTGCTATATGCCAGTGAGACACTGATGCTACACACACAAAGACCGACCTTGAGAACATCCTCACACAGGAAAGAATAATCATTAGGAAAATTATTGGACCAAAAATTACAGACGAAGGCTATCCAGGGATACGACAGAGAAGTTCTCTAATATCGTGGCGGAGATCAGATGAGGCGACTATAATTTTATGGACACATCAGCAGACTTCCACAGACCACTACACCCTGGATGATACAAGTCAAAATTGATCTGGAAAGGGCACATATAGATTCAGATGACATCATAGGCAAAGTCGTCATTAGACACAAGGTGTACAAGTACTTTATCGTGTCCGGACTATTTAAAGGGTATCGGCCCAGTACTGGGCTACGTCTATTCCATTAGTATTCGCGAGCCACAAATCTTCGAGGGTACACCGGTGTGGACATTTTTCACAAGTATATCTTGACTTTCTCCACAGTCGCAGCTTACATCAGTTTGGTCGCTTGTACCCCACTTAAACATATTTACTTTTACTGGGTCGACTTCCGTTCTGAGCCTATTCAAGGTTCTCCAGGTTTTAAAATTTAGGTTTTGGCCGGTCCACTGAACCTGGGGGAGGAGGAAATTTTCAGGCGGTTCGTCCTAGACGGTTCCAAGGAAACGTCTCCTAGACTTCAGTCGCGTCTCTGGTGGTCGAGCTCTGTAGAGGACATGCCGCTCATCTGCGAGTTGTTTTATTTTCTCTACATGTTCTATAGCGTTTCTGCGAGCTGTGGGATCTGCAACACCAGCCGCCTTGTACAAGAGTCTGACCGGCGTTGGTTTCATGGACCCTGTCACTATCCTGCAGGTCTCATTGAGGGCCACATCTACTTGTTTCGTGTGAGCGCATCTATTCCGTACAGGGCACGCGTACTCAGCCATTGAGAAACAGAGCGCCTGTGCCGTTGTTCATAGCACACCAGTACATGCACCCGTTAGCTTTCTAAGTATATTATTTCTCGTCGTTATTTTCTGTCTCGTTTTGATGCAGTGCTGTTTATAAGTTAAAGACCGATCCGGAATCACGCCAAGAAATTTAGGGTGATCTGTGTGCTCTAAGGTAATTGGAGTTTCCGTTTGGCTTCTTTCGCGTGAAGGTGGAAAGCACAGACTTGAGTTTTGCAAGGGTTGAGTCTTACGGAATTTTGATTGTAATATGCAGTCATTGATTTTAAGGTGTACAAGTGAGAAGTGATGTCAGAGAAAACAGCACCTAAAGCCCAACGACCAAAGTGGTTTGAAGATAGGAAGAGAGCCTTTAGTGAAAGAATGAAGGAATACTGGAAGAACAGGAAGGACAAGTAGTCGTGAATGTTTCGCGTGGTCTGATAAAAGGCCTGTAATGTGTGTGATAATAATAATAATGCAGAACGTAGATATGACAACTGAACCCCTAATTGTTTTCACCGGCGTAAATTTTTTGGGGATGGACGGGTTGGACTCCCGTGGCACCGCCGTGGACGCCATTGTTCCATGAAGCTACGCGATAGCAATGGTAATGCTACCGTTGACAGTACTGCTAAGGCAGAATTACTAAACACAGCTTTCCGAAATTCGTTCACCAAAGAAGACGAAGTGAACACTCCAGTATTCAATCCAAGAACATCTGCCAGCATGCGAAACTTAGAAGTAGATGTTCCTGGAGTAGTAAAACAACTTAAGTCACTAAACAAAAATAAATCTTCCAGGCCAGATTGTATACCAACTAGATTTCGCTCAGAGTATGCTGATGCAATAGCTCCGTACTTAGCTATCATTTACAACCGATCACTCAGCGAAAGATCCGTACCCAAAGACTGGAAAGTTGCCCAAGTTACTCCAATATTCAAGAAAGGCAATAGGAGTGATCCCCAAAATTACAGGCCTATCTCATTGACGTCGATTTGCAGTAGGATTTTGGAACATACTTTGTTCTAATATTATGAACTACCTCGAGGAGAACGACCTATTAACCAATAGTCAACATGGATTCAGAAAGTATCACTCTTGCGAAACACAGTTTGCCCTTTATTCACATGAAGTGTTAAGTGCCGTCGACAAGGGATCTCAAATCGATTCCATATTTCTGGATTTCAGGAAGGCTTTCGATACTGTACCCCACAAACGGCTTCTTATGAAATTGCGTGCTTATGGAATATCTCCCCAATTGCGCGGTTGGATTCACGATTTCCTATCAAAAAGAACACAGTTCGTTGTAATTGACGGTAAGTCATCGAGTAAAAGAGATGCGATATCTGGCGTTCCCCAGGGAAGCGTTATAGGTCCCCTACTCTTCCTCGTGTTTATAAACGATTTAGGAGACAATCTGAATAGCTCCCTTAGATTGTTCGCGGATGATGCTGTCGTTTATCGGTTAGTGAAGTCAACAGAGGATCAAAAGCAACTGCAAAGGGATTTAGACAAAATTTCTGCATGCTGCGAAAATTGGCAATTGACACTAAATAAAGAAAAGTGTGAAGTAATAAACATGACCACTAAAAGAAATCCGTTGAACTTTAGTTACGCGATAAGTCAGTCAAAGCTTAAGGTCGTAGTTTCTACCAAATACCTAGGAGTTACAATTACGAACAACTTTGACTGGAGAGAACACATAGAAAATATTGTGGGGAAGGCGAACCAAAGGTTACGTTTCATTGGCAGAACGCTTCGAAGATGCACCAGCTCCACCAAAGAGACTGGCTACATCACACTTGTGCGTCCTCTCCTGGAGTACTGTTGCCCCTTGTGGGACCCTCACCAGGTGGGACTGACGGAAGACATTGAGAAGGCTCAGAGAAGGGCAGCTCGTTTTGTTCTATCACGTTACGGGGGGGGGGGGAGAAGTGTCGCGGAAATGTTGCACGAATTGGGGTGGAAATCATTAAAAGAAAGATGTTATTCATTGCGCCGTGATCTGTTTGGGAAGTTTCAATCACCGACTTTTAGTTCTGAATGTGAAAATATTTTTCTAGCACCCACCTACTTAGGGAGACATGACCATCCCAATGAAATAAGAGAAATCAGATCGAAAACGGAACGATTAAGGTGTTCTTTCTTCCCGCGCGCTATTAGAGAATGGAACGGTAGAGAAAAGTTATGAAGGTGGTTAATGAACCCTCTGCCAGGCACTTGAATGTGATTTGCAGAGTATCTATGTAGATGTGCTGGTCTCGGGCCACAAAAGTGATCTCTTCCACTCCTGTTCTCCCCCGTCCGCTCGCGGCCAGACGCCAGTCGCGGGCGCCTAGCGCTGTCGGTTTAGCCACACCTACGGCGGCAGCAGCGACCGTGGGGAGGGCGGCAGGCGGGAGAATAAAGGCGCGATGCGATCAGCGGCTGTGCTTAACGGCGACCCGGTGACCGCCACGTGGCCGACACGTGCGCGCTGCCTGCCGCCGATAGCGCCGGCCTCTGATGGATGCCGGCTGGGACTAGCCACCTCACACGCGACAGGCTGACAACGTTTGTTTAGAGCATTCACGGGCGACGAAACTCAGCCGCTGCGGAATAGCCGTGCGCACTGAGGCGTCGTGCTGCGGTGCGCGCGGCCGTTGCCGTGGAGGTTTGAGTCCTCCCTCGGACAGTCACCTACGTACAGTGGGAATAACAGAAGAGGAACCTAAATGTAGGATCTGTGATGACAGTGATGAAACTGCATCACATCTAATCTTCGAATGCATTGCATTGGAGAGTAAGAGGCACAGAACATTTGGGACAACCAGACCCGAAGAAATCGTGTCTAATAAAGAACTGGTAAAGGGACTCCTTGCACTGTTCAAGGGCATTGGTTGGCTTTACTAGATATACAGGGAGCGATACCGCACAATAAACTTAGTTTCGGTGCGGGCAGTGGCGGGTTGGTCCAAGACTGTTTTGGCTTCCCTGCAATAATCAATCAATCAATCAACCTCCCTCGGGCATTTATTGTTATTATTTACTCTTTTTTTTACCGACCTCTCACGATGTGGCAATTCCACACACAAAGATGGCGGTAGTGTTGCGCAGGTAAGAGATAAAAGGGAGATGTATCGGCAGAGCTGTGACTAAAGTAGACCTCACACAGGACGTGGTATCCTACATGACGCAAGCGAGAACTGTTGTACAGGTGTCTCACGAAAGACGCCTGCCAGGCGTCTGCGGATCGCGCGGTACGGCTCCCGGCCGCCGCCACCGCATCCGCCGGCCACGACAGCGCCCGATTCTCGGACTCTATTGTGTCGCGGGCGCATACACTGAGTTAAAGTCCAAAAAACATTGCCATCTGAGTGACCTAAGCTTACCTTTATATACTGTAGATGTTCAAAACGATGTCCCTGTATGGAAAGAGCGGCCTGACATCTCTTGAACGCATTTGCGAACACTCGACGAAATTCGGCTGCCGACATCTGGGAAATGACTAGTCGAATCCTAACTCTTCGACTGTATTGGGATTGCTTGCATACACCTTGTCTGTTAACATTCCCCAAAGATAAAAGTCACAGGGATTTAGATCAAGAGAACGAGAAAGACAGTCAACTATCCTATCATCAAAAACACTTTGTATTGCTGCCATAGAAGCAATGGCAATGTATGGTCTTGCATTGTCCTGCATGAAATAACCGTACATTTTTTCGTTGGGTGAAAGTTCTTGAAAAAATGGATGCAGGATATTGTTCACATAGCTGTCAGAATTTATAGTTTCGTGAAAAAAGATTGTCCCATTTATTCGCCTCGCACTAATTGCACACCACACTCCAGTTTTCACGTCATGAAGAGGTTGTTGATATAACTCATGTGGATTTTCTGTGGTCCAACGTCGATTATTCTGCGAATTTACGTAGCCTGAAAAATGCAGCCATGCTTCATCAGAAAAATAAAGCATCTCAGTATCAAATTCTCCATCGTGCACAGACTGTACAGCCAGTTACAGTAACGACGTCGAGCAACAGTATCTGAGTTCGTGTGTTGATGCACTAACGTTATTTTGTACGGTTTAAAATTTAGTTTGTGTACTGCTCTGTGAGCAGATGGTCTTCACACACCCGTCTGAAGTGCCAAACGGCGAAGAGATTTTCTCGGGCTTTTACATCTAATTTATTTTCGGTTAGAACACTACCTCCTCTAGGCCTTCGTTCGACTAACACAGATCCAGTCTTTTGAAATTTCTTCACTAATCTGCGTATTGTGGATTCATTGGGAACATGCCACAAGGAAATTTCCATATGAATTCTCGTCGACATTCCACATACGATTCTGTTTTTGCATAGTTCAGCATAAGAAACACTCGTTGATTCTTCGTGTATACCACACCCAAAGGTAACTCGACAGCAAACTCAAAACAAAACGCCCGAACACTCTGTCACGCAGTACAGAACACAAGGCACGGTGCTTCTACCTGACGACAATGGTGCCTGACTCGGCGCTGTCGCCGAGTGTCCCAGAACACGCATAGCGGCGACTGGCAGGCGGAGCAGTAGCAGCCGACAAACGCAACGCGCAACTCGCGGACCTCTCCCAGGCGTCTTTCGTGGGACACCCTGTAGATCTACACTGGTCAAAATAGGGGATCAGTTGAGACATCTATTTACTGAAGTATTGTTGATGTGTTTACTCTATCAAATAAATTACACTAGCACTTGGGCTCAGATAGTGTAATGGGCAGATAGTGCAACGCAACAACAGTCTTCCTTACCTGAAGCCATGGCATGGAGAGCCATAGGAAGGTTGAAAGCAAGACGGACACAGAGCGAGGTGTCTGCAGTTATTGGAGTGGCCTGAAGTGTAATTTCCAGGAGCTGGACGCAGTTTCAGCGTTCTAAATCGTTAAAAGAAGGCAACGCCAAACTCGTCCACGGTTACAATCAGCATCCGTTATCTCCGGTTAACATCCCATCGAGAAAGGTGGCTGAATGCAACTCAGTTGCAACACATCCTCCAGGCAGCAATAGGACGCGCAGTATCAACACGGTTCGAAATGCCTTCGATAACGTGGCTCCTATGCACGGAAGCATATGGTGTGTGTCCCATTAAAACCACGACACCGTTTAGCTCGCTGAAACTGGGTGAAGGAACATCTTGTTATCTGCCACATACAACACAAGAACACAGTTATGTACACAACACATGTAGACATTTTGTGGTAGATGCTTACACAGTGTAAACATGCACCACAATAGGTCTGCATGTGTTACGTGCTTAACCTCACTGGTACCCACAACACGAAAACATAACAAAACAGTAATGAAGTTGTAACTGTAAAATGTACCCAATGATGGCAGCAGCTTGCTGCCAAAATGCGTCGTGCTAATAAAAATATTAGCATAAATTCACTACTGCAGTATAAATTATTTCAATTATTTTATTCTCTCTCCCTGGACTTTAATTCCCACTTCAAATGTCTCTTTGTATTCCTTCTTGCTCACTGTACAGATTGAACAACATTGTGGAAACGCTACAACCCTATCTTACTCCTTTCAGAACCACTGAGACCCTTTCATGCTCTTTCACTCTAATAACTGCGGCCTGGTTTTTGTACAAGTTGAGTATAGATCTTCGCTCACTATATTTTACCCCTGCTACCTTCACAATTTGAAAGAGTGTATCCAATCAACATTGTCAACCGCTTTTTCCAGATCCATAAATGTAAAAAAAAAAAAAAATAAAAAATAAAAAAAAATAAAAAAAAAATCTGTCTTCTAAGTTAAGTCACAATGCATTGCCTCGCATGTTCCTACATTTCTGCTAAATTCAATGTGATTTTCCCCAAGGTCTGATTCGACCAGTTTTTCCATTCGTCTGTAAATAATTCGTGTTAGTATTTTGCAATCGTGACTTGTGAAACTGATAGTTCTGTAATTTTCACATTTGTCTACACTTGCTTTCTTAGAAATTGGAATCATTAAGTTCTTCTTGAAGTCTGAGGATATTTCCCCTGTCTCATATTCCTTGCATACTACGTGGAACTATTTGTTCATGACTGGCTCTCCTAACGATAATACCATTTCAGGCGGGACATAATCTATTCCAGGAGCCTTGTTTCTACTCAAATTCTTCTTGCAGTGTACTATCTCCTGTCTCATCTTCCTCTACTTCGTCTTCCATTTCTAGAATACTGCCTTTGTACAGGTTTTCTATATATTCAGCTTTCTCCTTCTTTGGTTAGTATTGGTTTTCCATCTGAGTTCCTGATGTTCACAAAGCTGCTTGCCTTGTGTCCAAATGTGTCTTTTATTTTCCTGTAGGCGGTATCTATTTTCCCCCTAGTTATACATATTTCTAGAGATTTGCATTTGGTCTCTAGTCTCATCCTGTCTATCTCATTTCTGTCTGTACTGCTTTTTTTCTTGCTTCATTTTTATACCATCTTCTTTCATCAATTAAATTTAGTATTTCTTGTGATATCCGAGGATTTTTTTGTAACTCTTGCCTTTCTTCCTATTTTGTCCTCTGCTGTCTTCACATTTCCTCTCTCAAAGGTACCCATTCATTTTCTACTGCGTTATTTTCTACCGTTTCTTGCAATTGTTGCCTGAAGGCTGAAGCTCTCTCTGAAACTTCAGGTTCTTTCAACTTATCCAGGACCAAGTTCCTCAGTTTCCTACACTCCTCTGTCTTTATTTTTTTATTATTATTTTTTTTTTCCGTCGATCTTGGGACCACACACCAATTTCAATTTTTTCTCCTTTGTTCTTCTTTCTTTTTCCTCCAGTATTCTTTCATCTTTTCACTATGCTTCGTTTTTCTCTCCTCAGACCACTTTCCTCCTGTCTTCTTCTCCCTCTTGCCTTGGAACCCTTCCATTTTTAACACTTTCTTCTTAAAAGTTTCTCTTTCTGTTGCATCCTTTTCGCTTATATTGTTTCTTTCCAAATCATTCCTATTTCTATGTTATTCTTAACTTCTTGTCCGAGAGGTATTTAAAAATCTGTTTGGTTAACCTGTTGCAGTTCATTCGGTAGAAATGTCCAAAAAATAGCAGTCGCCTCTTAAGTAGTGTTATGTTTTCTATGTTGCGATAAACTTCTGCATTACTTCTTAGTTTCCATACCTCTGTATTTCTTAGTGGACCAAGCATTTTTCGAATGATTTTTCTTTTTAGAACTTCAAGTGTATATAATTTGTAATTCAGTACTAAATATTCACTTGCTTAAAGACATTCTGGGTTTACTACCATTGTAGTGCTTTATTTTCAGATTTTTAGACAGAGGCCTTCTGTTGTAAATGTTCCTGGTTATACCATATGCTCTCTCCATTTTATGTACTGTTCCTTCAGCAGCATAGTTTTCTAAGCCATTTTCCTGAATCATTTCTTCCAAATGTTTAAATTTATTTACCATCTTTGTCGACGCAATATCTGTTAGTAGGATTTCTGGAGCATTTTTTTATGTTTGTCATAAATTTTGTTTTCCCTACAAACCTGCTTTGTTGGCTATTTCTTCTGAGAGATTGATTTGGATTGCTGCATTTCTTAGGTTTTCAGAAAGAATGGCAAAATTATCCTCAAATGCTAGACAGTGAATTTCAATACCTTTGTGTTTAGTCTCCAGTCTGATTGGTGATGGCTTATTGCCGGCTGCGGTGGCCGAGGGGACTGAGACGGTCTGCACGGCCACTACGGTCGGGGGTTCGAATCCCCCCTCGGGGATGGATATTTGTGCTGTCCTTAGCATTAGTTAGTTCATAAGCAGTTTGTAAGTTTAGGGACTGATGACCCCGTCAAGTCCCATAAGCTATACAAACATTTGAACATTTGATAGCTTATGATCTTTTAGTTTTTGTTTCCATTCTCTTACTATTTTCTCTAGGACGCAGTTGAAGAGGAGAGGAGACAGGCCGTCACCTTGCCTTACACCTGTTTTGATGCCGAATGCCTAGGAAATTTCACCCTGAAGCTTTACTTTTGATTCGGTGTTTGTGAGTGTTTCACGAATAAGGGGTTTGCTAATTTAGATTTAATTCCAAATTCTCAGAATATATTTATGTTCCGTGCAAAATTCTACCGGTCAGCTTCCTCTATCATTCATTTCCCCATTAAATTTTCGGACCAATGTTCAAATGTTTGTACAACTTATGGGACTTAACTACGGGGTCATCAGTCCCTAAGCTTACAAACTACTTATGAACTAGCTAAGACTAAAGACGGCACAAATATCGATGCCCGAGGGGGGATTCGAACCCCCGACCGTAGTGGCCGTGCTGACCGTGACTGGAGCGCCTCAGTCACCTCGGCCACTGCGGCCGGCAAATGTTTGTTAAGCTTAAGGGACTTAACTACGGGGTCAAACTACTTATCAACTACCTACAACTAAGGACGGCACAAATATCCATGTCCGAGGGGGGATTCGAACCCCCAACCGTAGTGGCCGTGCAGACCGTGACTGAAGCGCCTCAGTCCCGTCGGCCAACGCGGCCGGCAAATTTTCGGACCCTCTACTGAAATACACTGCACACAGAGACACGCGGTCTGGTACATGAAGGGTGGGCGTCCTCTGAGGGCGAGATAATGGAGCTGTGCAGTGGCGAGGGCGCTATCTGCGATCGACACCGCCGGCTGCTATCGCCGAGCTGTCAGCGCTGCAGATACGTCGGCCGCGGCGGCGGCTGGGGAGTGGACAGACTGGCTGGGCGCCGCTCTGGAGCTAACGGCGCGCAAATCACTTGTGGGAATAGCGCGACCGCGGCACCGCACCACCACCTCTCGATAACCATCTGCCGCGTAATGGGCTGGCCGCCGGTCCCCAGGGAGGCACAGGGGGACACTATGGGGCGACACGACACGACACGTCGCTGCCCGACCGTCGAGCTGCTCCGACTGACGTCTTGCTGGCCAGCTGTCGTCCTTCCAATAAAACCACATGTCATTTCCAGCAACCATTTCTGGCATCAAAACGGATGCCTCCAAGGGCGATGTACGGTGCTTTGCAAGGGGAGAGCTGGGATGTCTGGTGCCGAGTTGGTGAACGCCAGGGTGGCACCCGCTTGGACATTGTACGTCTCTGGCGCCAAGCTGGCGGGCGCCGCAATTGTACAAGAACGAGGGAGTTTGGTCATTTGCTGGGAACCACTTGCTAGCTGTGTTTTTCAACGGTGCCTGAAGGCCATCCACCGCTACCGTGAGAACGCTGGACGTAAGGGCGAAGCCCGACCGGTGGAAATGTGGGAGAGCTGGCCATTGGCTGCTGTTTTATAGTAAGGGGGTTCGGCTGTCCGACTCCAGAATGCAAGCCTTGATTGGCCGTACTTTGGCGCCTCGCTGTGGATTGGCGTTTCAATAGACATAGGCAGAGCCTGAGGCTTTCCAGAGAGGAGACGAATATTTTAGAAGTAGAGAGAAAGAGACTGGTGTTTGAGAAGCCGAGGAGAGCAGACGCTTCTCTTCTGCTCTCATCTACATCTACATCTACATACATACTCCGCAATTCACCGTAAGTTACGTGGCGGAGGGTACACTGTACCACTACTAGGCATTTCCTTTCCAATTCCACTCCCAAATTGAACGAGGAAAAAAAGAATGCCTATATGCCTCCGTACGAGCCCTAATTTCTCTTATCTTGTCTTTGTGATCTTTACGCGAAATGTAAGTAGGCGGCAGCAAGATCGTACTACACTCAGCTTCAAATTCCGGCCCTCTAAATTTACTTAACAGAAATTCACGAAAAGAACGTCGTCTTTCTTCCAGCGATCCCCAATTGAGTTGCCGGAGCATTTCCGTGACACTCGTGCATAACCTACCGGTAACAAATCTAGCTGCTCGCCTCTGAACCACCTCTATGTCTTCCTTCAAACCGATCTGCTGCGGGTCCCAAATACTTGAGCAATACTCAAGACGTGGTCGTACAAGCGTTTTATACGCGGTCTCCTTTACAGGTGAAGTACATCTTCCCAAAATTCTCCCAATAAACCGAAGTCGGCTGTCCGCCTTACTCACAACTGTCCTTACATGCTCGTTCCATTTCATATCGCTCTGCAATGTTACGCCTAGATATTTGAACGACGCGACAGCATCAAGAAGCTCACTAGTAATGCTGTATACAGGTATTAGTGAACCCAGAGCTGTCACAGCGAGACTGAATATAGAAAGTCCCAAAGTTACCAAAAATAGATGAAAAATCTTCGACCATAGATACTGATAGTCTGGGCATGACATCGTTTTCATGGCACCAACATCTCTGCAGCTAAACCATTGCTTTGCCAACAGTCACGTGGTAGTGTAGAGGCGTGGGACAGCTTTGCCTAGGATTATACAGAGCTTTTTATGAAGGCAAGTAACATTAAATTTCAAGTGGAACTATTATTAGCTTAAAATGATGGCATTTCTGGACAACTTTTGAGTTGTTTATTTATCCGGCTAATGTTTGCCAACAGTCACGTGGTCCTATGTTTGTACCATGTCATGTGTATAGCAGCTCAGCTGTTTATCCGGTCTGTTAGTATCTATGGTCGAAGCGAAAAGTATATTTGTTCAGGAAAGCAGATAGAAATGCAATACATTGCTTATTGAAAGACAGTTTCCACTCATTCCAAATACAAAAAGAAAGTGTAGACCAGATGTGGCTCACATTCAGAGGAGTGGTATCGACAGCAATTGTCAGTTTTATACCAACTAAAGTAATAAAAGAAAGTGGTGATCCTCCTTGGTACACAAAACACGTCATAACTAGACTTGTGCATAATAGTTCGTGATCGGGAGCGCTCACTTTAGTTCGCGGCAGAGTTCGTTCTTTTAGTTCGTCCGCTCCTAGTGACGGCTGAGCGGCGTGGTCTGCGCGTGCAGGTGGAGGGAGAAGTTCCCCCACCTAGCTGCTTCATGCGCTTGCTGCTTGAGCCGCTAACGATATCACGCAAACCAAATGAAACAGTTTGTGGATAATTTCTCGCGTTTAAGTTTAGAGTTATCTCTATATCTCGGCATTATGGAATTTATTAGTCAGATATTGCAGAGTGCAGAACACATCAAAACAGAAATTTTGTAGCACTGAGCTAAGTAATCTAGCAGGCAGACACTCATCTCGAAATGCCTCTCATCAGCAGAAGGCAAACACATGATTTTTAATTCCGCTGCGTGCCCTCTCGCCATTGCCCGTCGGTCTACGGGAAATAATACAACGAACTAAGAAGCGAGATACGTTTGGCATAATAGTTCGCTACTGGTAACGCATGTTTTAGTTCACGACCGAACGCGCATATTTTAGTTCGCGACCGGGAGATCTCCTTTTAGTTCGCAGCTCGGCCGCGAAGTAGGTCGCTCATTTTGACTTTTGCTACAGCTACTAAAAGAGCTCTTTCTTTTGTTATGATACCTTTTTTATATAATGATCAGTGTTGCCCAAGCGTGTATTTTTGGGCAATTAGACATCAAATACTTAAGCAAATAAACCAATTATTTACACGAATGGGTGATACAGTGATATTCAACTACTGTGCATACAGAGTACTCGTAGTATTTTATTTTTAAAATGGATTTCTTTATTTATTTAATAGGTCACTGAAGGAACATTACCTACAAACCACGCGATGCTACGCACTCTCGCGTCCTCTCGCTGTTCCCCGTCAGTCTTCGGAATAGGAGCGGACGAACTAAGAGGCGAGGGATCTGCGAACTAGTTCGCATGTGGGAGCACTCTTGCGAACTAGTTCGTTCGCGAATTACACTAGTCAAGACTCTGTTGCAAAAACAACGGAAAAGGCATGCTGAATCAATGGTAAGCATCGAGTAAAACAGAGGTGTTATCGGGCGTTCCACAGGGTAGTGTTATTGGTCCTGTAGTGTTCCTTATTTACATACACGATTTGAGAGAAAATCTAAGCACCTCTCTTGGGTTGTTTGCAGATGTCGCCGTCGTTTACCGTCTAGTAAAATCAGCTGAAGATCAAAACCACCAGCATAACGATCTAAATAAGATATCACTATGGTTTAAAAATTTACAACTGACTCTAAATAATGAGAAGTGTGGAGTCGTCAACATCAGTACAAAAAAAATCGTTAAACTTTGTTTACAAGCTAAATAAATCAAAAGTGAAGGCCGTAAACTCCACAAATACCTAGTAATTACTAATACTTCAGACTTAAACTGGAAAGAACACGTAGACAATATCGTGGGAAAGGCGAACAAAATTTAATTTTTTTTTTTTTATTTATTTTTTTTTTTTTTTTTTTTTTTGTAAATCGATCGGGGGTTCGAATCCCCCCTCGGGCATGGATATTTGTGCCGTACTAGTTCGTAAGTAGTTCATAAGTAGTTTGTAAGTTTAGGGACTGATGATCCCGTAGTTAAGTCCCATAAGCTTAACAAACATTTGAACATTTTTTATTTGTAAATCTTATGGGACTTAACTACGGGGTCATCAGTCTCTAAACTTACAAACTACTTATGAACTAGGACGGCACAAATATCCATGCCCGAGGGGGGATTCGAACCCCCGACCGTAGTGGCCGTGCAGACCGTGACTGAAGCGCCTCAGTCCCCGCGGCCACCGCGGCCGGCGCGAACAAAATACTGCGTTTTATTGGCAGAACACTTAATAGATGCAACAGAAGTACTAAAGAAACAGCATATACTACGTTTGTCCGCCCTTTTTTGGAGCATTGCTGTCCAGTGTGCGAACCATATGAGGTGAGTTTTACGGAGGACATCGAAAAAGGTCCAAAGAAGTGCAGCTCGTTTTGTGTTGTCACGATACAGGGGAGACAGTGTCACGGAAATGTTACAGGATTCGTGATGGGAATCATTACAATAACGGCGTTTTTCGCTGCGGCGTGGCTACTTACGAAACTCCAATCACCAACATTCTCCTCCAAATTCGAAAATATATTGTTGACTCTCACTTACATAGGTAGAAATGATCATCAGAATAAAATACGAGAAATCAGAGATTCAGGTGGTCTTTCTTCCCGCGCGCTATTCGAGAATGGAATGGGAGATAAGTAGTATAACGGTGGTTTCATGAACCCTCTGCCAAGTGCTTAAATGTGATACCCTCAGTATCCCATGTAGATGTAGATGTCGATTCGTACTGCTCTACTTGCACTATGCCGTTAGTTAATGTATTGCTGGGGTCGAGCTGTAGATTTTTAGCTTTATGTCAGGATGAGGCCTGAAACGTGGCGGAGCGCCACAGAAAGCTAGTGAAACACTATTATAGCCTACCGAGTTTATTCAATTGAGTACAAGATCAGCAGGTGGCGTCTCCGTCGGTCGCGTCAGCTCCTCTGGACCGCCTGTTGTATCGTTCGGGTGGATGTGCCCGCACCGTGACTTCTGGGTGGCTCCGCTCCATCATAGTGTGTTTAGATAAATGCAATGCGCGCTATCCTCGTCAATGTGGTGTGTCTGCAGAGGTCTTGCGTAGAAGGTTTTGATCATTTGGAGATGTAGCTCAGACTTTTATTTGAGAGAGAATGCTTAAAACGTGATGATATTTTGTTTTAAAATGTTCAAATGTTTGTAGAACTTATGGGACTTAACTACGGGGTCATCAGTCCCTAAGGTTACAAACTACTTATGAACTAGCTAACACTAAGGACAGCACAAATATCCATGCCCGAGGGGGGATTCGAACCCCCGACCTTTTGTTTAAACATTTAGCATATGTTTGTTTTATGTAGCCTGCCGAGAGAGCAGTGTGTGTGTGTGTGTGTGTGTGTGTGTGTGTGTGTGTGTGTGTGAGTGTGTGTTACTCCACGAGGTGCGTTCGGGATGATTGTTAACGGTGCTTGCAGATGTATATTTAGACACATCCCTAACAACTCGGTGCTTGTGTAACGGTGGCTGACTGACAGAGTGGCTTTCGCTATGTTCGTTAAAATGCCGTGTGGGAAAGCTGCAGGAAATCTTTAGTTTCTACGCAGACGTTGTGTTAGACGTTGTATTAGAGGTCTTTGCCGATTTTCGTTTTCTTTTTCTTATATATATATATATATATATATATATATATATATATATATATATATTCGTCTTCTGCTGCTGCTGTTGTTGTTCTGTTACCGAAAGAGTGACATACAAGTTTGTAGCGTTCGTTACCGTTACATTCCAATTATTATCTAATGCGCGCTTTTTTAACACGTTTGTCGTCTGTTGCAGATATAGTCTAAACGAATATTTTTGGCTTACAGATGTACGGTGGTGGTCGAATACTGAAACGGACCATTTCTTTACTTTTGGGTTTGTTTGACTCTGATTAGAATTGTTTTTATCTTATCTGGATATTGAAAGAGTGTTTGTTAAGGTGGGTACAGAAATTTGTGGCATTCAGTACTGTTACATCCCGTTTATTATTAACCTGCGCTATTATTAAACACGTCTATCGGCTATGTATAAGTAGTCTGTGCGAAGAGCTTGTAGAGATAATGCTTAAAATAATAAAACGTTATAATTTTTAAAAACATTTAGCTTCGGAGTAATTAGCTCAGTTTTAAAGTGGTGTACGTCTATAAATAATAACATTTGTAAAAAATAAAATAAAATAAAATAAAATAAAAAATTCTAGGGGCGCGGGTTCGAGTCCTGGACCGGCAATCTTTTGGGCTGTTAGTGGGGTGGAGGTGAGGCGTGGTAGTGGGGGCGGGGACAGGAGCTGTGCCCATGCAAGTGCTTTCTTGTGGTGGCAGTTGTCCTTGATACTGATAAAAACATAGGTTGGTACAATTAAATTGATATGCAACTTTAATAAAATTAATCGGGGGCGGCATAGAGGTAGATGTTTACATGTCCTGCGAGTGTGTCAGAGTTACGTGTAATTACATGTAACATGTCAATCATCCTTAAGTGCGCTATTGTTCGAGTGTGGCGGCATCCTTTGATTTGCGTTCAGGCAATTGGCCGAGCACGTAGGGGGTACCTGGCGCTGATGACACTATTGTCGACGCTCAAAAGGTCAAAGGTCAATGCGCAGAAACCGCTAACGCCCTACTATTGAGGTCGAACCCGTCAAAGCGAAAGCAGGAAAGTGTTTGATGTCCTAGATGAAGCACTCTGGGGAGCGCATTCTGGCTCCTGGGTATCCAGAGAACACTGCTGTGGTCCTCGGTTGGCTGCCATATTTTCCCATCTATCACTTCTGACTTCTTTCATTGCGAGGCTGTATTAAAGAGTAGGTGACAGTAATAACACCGAAACCATCGCTGAGATAAAAACAGCCATTCCGAAGATTACTCTCAGCGTCGATTTTCCGACACTTCAGCAGTCATGAAGAATTTCCCTATCAGTTAGCGCCACATCATCGCCACGGAAGGCAGACATATATATTATAATTTAGAATATCTACTGGGACTTTCACATGTTGAACAAAATGTGTTTTTTTTCTCTCTCTCTCTATGGGACTTAACCACGGGGTCATCAGTCCCTAAACTTACAAACTACTTATGAACTAACTAATACTAAGGACGGCACAAACATCCATGCCCGAGGGGGGATTCGAACCCCCGATCGTAGTGGCCGTGCAGACCGTGACTGGAGCGCCTTAGTCCCCTCGGCCACCGCGGCCGGCAAAATGTGTTTACCCATAGATTGTAACTTTTTTTTTTTTTTTCATATAACGTTGTACGTTTGTAAAGTCTATGCGACTTAACTACGGGGTCATCAGTCCCTAAACATACAAACTACTTATGAAATACTTACGAACTAGGACGGCACGAATATCCATGCCCGAGGAGGGATTCGAACCCCCGACTGTAGTGGCCGTGCAGACCGTGACTGAAGCGCCTCAGTACCCTCGGCCACTGCGGCCGGCTTTTTCATATAGTTCTATAGTTATCTCCCTCTTTATCCTAATTACTTGAAAATGTCCATCTTATAATAGCCCTTAAGACCTCAACTGCAAACTGAACTTTTAGATAGCATATTAAGACGTGATAGATCAGCTGTTTATCTGCATATTGTTACGTTGTAAAGTAAAGAAGCATTCTAACCTTATGTTTTTGTGAATTGTCACGATTTTTACAGGCACTATATTTCGATCCAGAAAGTAGCTCAGAACATTGCTTACATAATTCAAAGGTATTTAGAATCAATTAAAAACAATTTTAAAATACGAAAGTAATCATGATGTTACATAAATTATGCGATCTGAGCAGATAAATTGAAATTATTAACCTGTTATTTCACTAAGACACTTAGGGTGAATGCACACTGATTTCTTTATTGTTTTGCAATTTTAACTCTTAGTTTTATGTAATTACAATTTTATTAAAAATAATCGATGTATAAAATAAATGAAAGTGTAACATTTTGACACATACATTTCACTTTACTGCTTGTTTATATTTTTATCTTTCCGTGTCATAACATTTATTTGAAATATCACTGCTAATCTTAAAATTAAATGGTTTTCTTTTGTAACTATATATATATTAGTTTAGTGAAAACTCCAAAGATAGAACACCAGTTTTCGACGATGTTAAAAAAGAAATTTGCCGCACTGGCGCACGCTCAGTCGCTGGTGTGAAGTTGTTTGGGGGGCCGCATTAGGCTGTGTTTAGTAAACAATCAGATATACGTGACCAAATTGCTCACTAGATAGATATCACAGCTCTCTTTACTTATATGCTTTACCCAAGATGGCACATATTTGAGTGTTGTTATATTTGTGCTACAAATTGAATAAAATTCTACAGTGGAAATAACTAACTCGTTTGCTGAAATTTTCATTAGCAGTTTCTATAAAACCTTCAACACCTCATTTCAGCCAGAATCGACATCTAGACATCGAGACCACCATAACTTCAACTCAATGCCGATTTCCAAATACACTGGGGGATTCTGATCTCGAGGGGACTAAGGCGCTCCAGTCACGGTCTGCACGGCCACTACGGTCGGGGGTTTGAATCCCCCCTCGGGCATGGATATTTGTGCCGTCCTAGTTCGTAAGTAGTTCATAAGTAGTTTGTAAGTTTAGGGACTGATGACCCCGTAGTTAAGTCCCATAGACTTTACAGACATTTGAACATTTGATTCTGATCCTTCATATTCTACTGTTGCCAAGTGGATAAATGAATTTAAATTTGGGCGGATGGCAGTGGATTGCAGTGGATGGCCAATATGTGTCACTGCTCCAGAAAACATTGCAAAAGAACACAAAATGGTCATCGAGGATCGCCAATTGAAAGTGCATAAAATTTCTCAAGCTTGCCTGATGTCATCTGAAAGGATAAATCACATTTTAACTGAAGAATTAGAAATGAAAAAATATATTGTAAGTTGGGTGCCGCGACTCTTGACGCTAGATCAAATACGCATGAGAATGGACACATCGGAGCAGTCTTTGGCCCGTTTTAGGAGAAACGAACAAGAATTTTTGCGCCGATTTGCGACCACCTGATGATGATGATGATGATAGGGGGTTTTGGTCGCTCGACATCTAGGTCTTCAGCGCCCATTTGCGACCACAGATGAAACTTTTGTTCGTTACTATACCCCAGAGTCAAAAGCAGTGGAAACGTGCTGATTCTCCGCCGCCAAAGAAAGCAAAGATAATTCTTTCGGCTGGAAAAGCCATGGCACCATTGTTCTGGGATGTGCAGCTGAGTCTGTTTGTACATTATTTCCCCATAGGGCAAAAAATTACTCGAGTATACTATGCTACCCTTCTGGACAAATTGCCACAAAAGATACGAGAAAAAAGCCAGGATTAGCAAGGAAGAACGTTAGCTTCCATCAAGACAATGCGCGCCCACACTCATGCGCAGTAGCGAACTAATGTATGAAAAGTTGCCACATCTGCCTTTTTCATCTGATACGGCTCCGTCAGATTTCCCTCTCTTCCCAAAACTGAAAATTTTTGTTGTTGGACGGAGATTCACTTCAAACGAAAAACTGACAGCCAGAGTGACACCTTTTTTGCAGGACTGGAAGAATCTCGTATCCGAGATGGGTTCGAGGCACTGGAACGTCGTGGGAACAAGTCCATTAACATACAAGGAGACTACAATGAAAAATAAAAATATCTGTTGCGCTTATACTGTTTTTTCTATTCCGTTCCGACACCTTTTCAATAAAACAACTCTCGTGGATGGCGCTATAGCAGCTGTGTCGCTGAGGTGTCTGCTGGCAGACGACCTTCAAACCATTCTCAGAGCACCTGTTATCCCCCCAGCGGCATACCGAGCGAAGTGGCAGACTGGTAAGACACTGGACTCACATTCGGGAGGATCAAATCCACCTCCGGCCATCCAGATCTAGGTTTTGTGTGGTTTCCCTATATAACTCCAGGCCAATTTCGTCCCACACCCTTCCCCCGAAAATCCGAGCGTAAACTCCGTCTTTAATGACCACACTGTCGACGGAACATTAACCCCTAAGCTTCCTTCCCTCCCAGTGGCATCTGCCGTATCTGGTAAGAATCGACATCGTATTTTTATCTGTAATATTTTTTTCCGGCAGTGTATTAAACAAACATCTGCGAGATGTTTTATTTATTTTTTTTTTTTTTATCTCGCACCCCTCCTCGGCGTTATTCATGCTCCTGCCACCCTCGCGTAATCCAGTGAGGTAGCCGTGTTAACAGGACAGAGCGCGTGCCTCCCCCCCCCCCCACCCCCCACCCCCGCCGCCGCACGCGCCGCGCGGACAGATGACGATCTGGTCTGCCGCCGCCCCCCCCCCCCCCCCTATCCAGCCACCGCTAGCCCTCTACGTCACCCTGGGCGCTGGTCGAGAGCTAATCACCCTGCGGAGCTTTCACGCGCCGCCCCGCGCTTAAGCGGCGCAACCACACACACACACACACACACCTACCGACTCCCCGACAAGACCCACGGGACCACTATTGCAGTCTCCGCTCTGAGGGGTCACTCCTAAAGCAGCGTCACGGCGCATTAGGCGTTTCCTACGTGCTATAAATAAATAGCTAAGTGGCATATTACGCCTATGGAGAGCGATCCGAAATCAGAAAAATATTCCTTGACGATGGCATAAGGCCGAAGGAAATGTAGCAACTAAAATAAAAAATATTTACCAGAATAAGAAGGACAAATATTTATTTATAGATGACGATCCACTTTGGTGATGCAAGTTTTAATTGTTTGACAATGTTCGTTTTCTTATATTACATTTTCACAAGTAACTCTTTATTTTATTGAAAATAGGAGAACACTGTATGCGCGAGTGTTACTGAAATGCTTCCCGAACTCAAATGGGAGTCACTGGAGGGAAGGCGATGTTCTTTTCGAGAAAAACTCTTGAAGAAATTCAGAGGGTCGGAATTTGAAGCGGACTGAAGAACGAGTCTACTGCCGCCATTTCGCGTAATGACTACAAATAAAAGATCAGAGAGATTAGGGCTCGTAGAGATGAATACAAGCATTCGTTTTTCCCTCGTTCTAGATGACTTTGAAAACTAGAAAGAACATCACTGATTCAGGTTTCCCATTGCAGTTATTCTGTAGTCAGTGTGGTAAAAGGATAAAAGGACATCGATTAGGAGCAATAGATACTTGGACAGTAGCAAACTGGTCTGACAGCAGACAACCAACTCGACTGCTCTTTCTTCTCTTTAAAAAAATAAATAAAGTTAAAAAACAGCAGGCCATTGACCACAACGCCCGAGCTGGACTCGTGTCTGTTTCTGTTAGACCCTGGACGGCTGGAAAGGCTTCGGCTTGGTGACATAACTACTTCAGTTCCTAAGAGCTGCTAGTATGGTTCTAGGGTCCCATAGTTCCTCGAGCGACGGTGCGAAATTGTGAACATGGCGCTCTCCAAGTTGCTTGTGAGTCCATAGTGGTGTTGGCTGTTCCTACATGGAATGCACTAGGTCCCCTGGTGCAAAGGAACCGATGATTTACTGGACATAGTTATTTTAGGCTACATGAAGACCATTTGCAGACATTCGTGCATCTCATGTTTGAAAACAACGATGACATTTTTGTGCATGAGAATGTTCCATGGTACCGGGTGACATCTGCTCGCGACTTATTTGCAGTAGATTCTGGACAGTTCCAGTTCGACTTACATGAACGTCATCGAGGGAGGGCGTTTGGTACCCGTTTCCAGCCACCCTCATTTCAGTTGTCCGTGATTTCATAAATCACGCTAGGCAAATGGCGGATGGTTGATTTCATAGGAGGCGACCGAGTTCCTTCCCCCTGCATGAAGCAATATACCCGCGAATGTGTTCCGTCTCTAGCGAACATGATATCGACGGGTCGCTAGAGTTTATGTTGGTTCCTTTCTTCTTTACTGGTGGACATGACCTAGAGGTCAGTTCGTGCACAGCGTTCTGCACTGGCAGCCCTTCCGCTATTACGGACGTCAGTGTAGCAGCAACCAGAGGACTTGCAACGTCTTACTATTCTGCTGCTCGCTCCTTGACATCCCTCTCTGTGAGGGAGTGTACTGGGGAGTTTGTGGCCATTTGGCCTTTACTCCTCTGTATATTGTGTGGTGTTTGTGTGACTGTGACTGTTTTTAAATGTCTGTGAATTGTATTGGAGATTCTGTGTGTGTGTGACTAGTGCTTGCCCTTGGTGGGCGTGATTTTGGTTTGGTTGGGTACGACTGGAATTTAGGGTGGGTGTTAGGATATTCCTCTTTGATCTACTGATCAAAGATGGTCAAGGGACGCTTATGTTTGTCACGGGACATGTCATACTGACCTAGGGAACGGATAAGCTCGTTTCCAGATCTGGAGGAACTTTCGTAGAAAGCCCTTGTCAGATCTTGGAAACGCTCTCTTAGGAAAGGAACTCCAGCTGCAACGTGTAGGTCGTCTGTAGGAAACCCATGGGGAAGGTGAAGAGCCCTCTTGAGACAACGGTTCTGTAGAACCTGCAGCTTGTCCAGGTGTTTACTGGCTGCGTATGCCCAGGCTGGGCAGGAGTACTCCATTTGGGGACGGATTAAGGAAAGGTAGGTTTTAACACCAACGGAAGGAGATAGGGAGCTATTGTAGTTTAGGATGGGATACAGGTCGGACATTCTGGCGCAGACTTTCCTGTAGACCGCG
Organism: Locusta migratoria; assembly: GCA_026315105.1. Classification (NCBI taxonomy): domain Eukaryota; kingdom Metazoa; phylum Arthropoda; class Insecta; order Orthoptera; family Acrididae; genus Locusta; species Locusta migratoria. Next base: position 55,517,431 of record CM048749.1, read on the forward strand.
TCTATGTGGGGTTTCCACGTTAGCCGATGGTCCAGGGTAACGCCCAGGTACTTGGCCGTTCTGCGCCAGGGGAGTTGGGATCCTTGGAGGTGGAGGAGGAGGGGGGGATTTTGAGGAGGATCGCATTTCTCGAGCTTCTTTGTGAATAGCATGGCCTGAGGTTTTTCGGCATTGATAGTGATTCGCCATCGACGGGACCATGTGTCTGTGTTATCTAAAACCCTTTGTAACCTACGTCTGACCAGGCCCTTGCTTGGGTTTCTAGTAAAGAAGGCTGTGTCGTCAGCGAACTGTGCAGTGTGCACCATGGGGACAGTAGGGGTATCTGCAGTGTACAGGCTGTACAAAACAGGTCCCAGGACCGATCCCTGTGGCACCCCAGCACGAATACGCCTTTTGGTGGATGTGGATGTTTCGACTTTGACAGAGAAAGTCCTATTCGTAAGATAGCTTTGGATAATCTTTACTACACTTCCGGGGAATCCCTGTGTGTATAATTTGTAAATTAACCCCTTCTGCCATACTGAGTCGAAGGCTTTTGCCATGTCCGATAGCACTATCCCGCAGTAGCTGTTTCGATTGAAGGCTGATGTAGCAGCTTCAACTACTCTCATGACCTCTTACTGTGCCCGAAACAAGTTGAGTTGCGTAGTTCACCGAACAAAAGATGTAACTACGACGTATTATGGTGTCTTCCATGACGTTTCTTACTACTGAAGCATATCAAAACGTTTATTTAGTTACAAACTATGGCTTTAACGTCACTATGGATATTTCGATTAAGGTTATGACATGTTCTATATGCCTGCCTTCCGCAGCGTTGATATGGCGCAGACAAAGACCGAAAGTCTGTAAGACCCGATAAAGTGTCCGGACATCGATGCTGTCGACGACCTCCTGAATGCTTTGTTTTTTTTTTTTCAGCTCAGCAGTGTACAGCTTGTCTTTAACATGTCCCAGACGATATAGCGGATAATAGAGGCCCATGCGAGGAGTGGCCTCTGTGAACCCCAGAACCAGTACAGAGTCCCCAAAGTGCTCCTCCTTGACATCATACGGTTCCACGCTTCCATGGGGCCGAGCTCCGTATAGCACGAACCACATCTTGTCGCATGAGGATCACTTTCCATAATGGGAATGAAGGCATCTTCCGCCACCTTCAGGTATCTTTCGGTAATCACTGTGCCTCAAGAAATATTGTACCAATTATTTTCTTAGCTGACAGGCATCCAAATTAAAGTGGCTTCGTCGCAAAACAGTATACTAATTCTCACCTTTCTCCGTGGCCAGCCATGCAGCTCGACAGGTTAACACAAACTGTTCGCAAGTTATTATGATATTATTTCATTTAGACCATTAATTGTCACCCTGCACCTCGCTGCAGTGCTGTGTACGTTTATTGTCAAAACCAGGTGTCGTATGGTAATGTGGGGCTTGAGAAGCGACAGCTATGGAGGAATCACTGGTATGGAGAAGGCCAGCGTTAGCAGCCCGTAGAACACTTTCAGATGAAGTCTCATCGTGGATTTGCATTTGGGCAACTGGTCGAAACAACGTGCAGAGTCCAGCGTTCCGGGGCATTAAGATATGATAATGTCTCGCTGTCGGACTTCATGAGAACACGATCGCAGGCATACCTGCCGTTAGTGATCCGGTCGACCACGTCTGGCTAGCTCAAGTGAGGATCGTCGTATTGTACACCAAGAACATAGTTCACATCCCATAGTAAGAAATGGCCTCGTTGTCATATTCTGTCTTTTCCTGCATTGGTAGACTCCAGCAGCAGTTATACAAGCGAGATAACGTCCCTCTGGTAGGATACCTTCGACACAATTCAAAGGTTGAAGCAGGTGGTAAATCCGTCATTTTCGTGGGCTACAGATGGCATTCCCTACTGTTCATCGATTAATTGCTGATCTGCTTGGTCCCTAATTAGCGCAGTCGGCAAGTATGTCGGAGTGTTAGGCATAAATGACGGTTTTTGAAAGGTCTGGAAAAGAACAACAGCGGTGCTCCTGGGATCCATAGTGTATTCCTCCAGGCTACGTACTGATTGAGGGAACTCTGACATCACAACAGTACTTCACGGGCATCCTGTGACGTCTTCCATTATCTCTCATGAGATCGTATCGGGGTGTCATTTCTGCAAAGAACGATGATACTTTTCACATAGCGTATGCCTCTCTGAAGTATCTGCATGACGTAGAGATACTCTTGCAGTTATCAAGCTCCCCAGCTCTATTCTCGGTAGACCTTGCGCTTGAATATTTGAAACTAGCATTTACAAATGACTTCACACACATGAATATGTCAGTCACTTCACCACAAGAAATATCTTCCATAATAAAATCTTTAAAAACAAAGAATTCCAGTGGATACGATGAAATATCAACAAAGTTAATTAAAGCGTGTTCTTGTGAACTTAGCACAATCTTAAGTTATTTGTGTAACCAGTCTGTTATAACGGGAACATTTCCTGATTGGCTAAAATATGCAGATATTAAACCTCTCTTCAAGAAGGGCGATAAAGAGATACCATCAAACTACAGACCCATTTCACTTTTGCCAGCATTCTCAAAAATTATAGAAAAGGTAATGTACAAGCAGCTTCTCAACCACTTAACCACAAATGGCATATTGTCTAGAACACAGTTTAGATTTCTGAAAGGTTCCGATATTGAGAAGGCTATTTACACTTTCAGTGAGACTGTACTTAATTCATTAGATAATAAATTGCAAGCAGCAGGTATTTTCTGTGATTTGTCAAAGGCATTTGATTGTGTGAACCATAACATCCTTTTAAGTAAATTAGAATTCTATGGGATCACGGGAAATGCTGCAAAATGGTTCAAGTCGTACCTCACTAACAGGAAACAAAGGGTGTCAGTGCAAGTGACTAGTGAATTAGGCCAACAGTCATCATCGGGTTGGGAAGAAATTACATGTGGTGTCCCACAAGGATCCATCTTAGGGCCATTGCTTTTTCTTGTGTACATTAATGATCTCTCATCAGTTACACTACCAGAAGCAGAGTTCGTTTTGTTTGCAGATGATACAAGTATTGCAATAAAGAGTACGTCAAGTATATTGATAGAAAAGTCTGCTAATGATATTTTCATGAACATTAATAAATGGTTTAAAGCCAACTCATTGTCATTAAACTTTGAAAAGACGCACTACATGCAGTTCAGAACATGTAAGAGATTTCCTGACAGCATATGCATTAAATATGAAGAAGATCAGATAGAAGAGGTTGACAGAATTAAATTCCTGGGATTACAGCTTGATAATAAATTTAGTTGGGAGGAGCACACCACAGAACTGCAGAAACGACTCAACAAATCTGTATTTTCAATACGAGTGTTATCAGACATAGGAGACATAAAAATAACAAAGCTTGCATACTTTGCTTACTTTCATTCCTTAATGTCATATGGTATAATATTTTGGGGTAACTCTTCAAGTCAGTCAAAAGTCTTCAGAGTCCAAAAACGTGTAATACGTATTATTTGTGGAGTAAATTCGCGGACGTCTTGTAGAAGCCTCTTCAAAGAACTGGGTATATTAACTACTGCCTCTCAGTATATTTATTCCTTAATGAAATTTGTCATAAATAATATATCCCTTTTCCCAACAAACAGCTCAGTTCATACATACAATACTAGAAATAAAAATGATCTACACAAGGATTTAAAAGCACTTACTTTAGTTCAAAAAGGGGTCCACTACTCAGGAACACACATTTTCAATAATTTTCCATCAAGTATAAAAAATTTAGCTACAAATAAAGATCAGTTTAAGAGGAACCTAAAAGACTTTCTAGTGGCCAACTCCTTCTACTCCATTAGTGAATTTCTAAATTGTACCAAGTGATGCATGCACTCATACTATATTAGTATTATTATATTATCAGCAAAAAAAATAAAAAAATAAAAAAATAACCTTAAAAAATTATGTATCTGTATTTATATTATAAGTGTATGTATTTGTATTTATATTATTAGTATTATTTGTTATTCAACTTGTAAATTTTGTTTCTTGACATGTTCCACATCCACGAGGATCCCCTCAATATGGATCTACGGAACAAATAAATAATCTAATCTAATCTAATCTAAGTAGTTGCAACTGCTGTCAAACAGTTTGCCTAGGGGGAAGGAGAAATGGCACCCTCTCAGCGGTATCACTGACGAAGAGATTCAACGCTGTTAAAGCAACCGCCAGGTTTTCTGCAGGAACGGAGAAGTTTATCGACTTCGTTTCGTGAATTCAATTTTTATTGAGTGGACCTGGGATGCGTTGCAACGTGCTGTTCATAAGAGATTTCCACGGCATCGTACTCTTACGGGCTTATGGACAGCCCGGAATAATCAACGGTGTCAATTCTATTCAGCACTACAGACATTAGTCGAATCGATGCCACGTCGTCTTGCGGTTCGTGGGACCCCTACACAATGTTAGGCAGTTGTACCAAAACGTAATAACACTTTCGGAATGGATTTACAAGCGCCATATTGAGCAGGTAGTGTAAGTGTGTTCCAGGTTGTACACTTGAAATCTGGCGTGCCTGAGCGTAAGGACAACTAAAGAATAGATGGATAGTGTTACTTAAGACAGTTGGGGAAGACGCACAGAGGGAGGGAGGGAAGAGGAGAAAGAGAAGGGGAAGAGGGATTTGACAAATAGAGACAAAAGAAGAGAAGAGGGGGACGAAGAGATGGAAGGAAAGAGTGTGGGAGAAGTGTGCAATAAACGTGATAAACACGTACACGGCAGAGCTACAGATAGAAAGCAATTTTCTCGCAACTTATCAAAATATCTAACGAGCTACTCAGTGAAGCAATTAAACCGTCTCCAAACCATGAGGATTCTCAAATACTAATCGAAGGTATGGCAAAATTCAATGACACACTGAACAAGGGCTACTACATTTTTGTATCAAATGCTGTTTAGCAGCTTTTCGAATAGTCGCACTTTCGCTACTTTCTGACAATCATCAGATTGTCGCCGCTGCTTCTCGCGCACTATTATATTTAATAACGACCGTTTAACCCGTAGTAGTTCATAACAAGCATAAGGGAAGCCACCTCTCATCAAAGGGAACGTTACAATTTTAACAGACAAGGGTTCAAACCCCACAATGAATTTTACAAGCAATTAAACAAATAGTAATGGAACTAAAGGAAAAATCTCTTAAGATCAGCCTGTTTACCATTAATAACAGAATACAACACATAGTTTTCAGACCCCTAACTTGCAAACCCACATGCCTAATAATTACAATAGCTATATAACTCAAACAAATGACCATGTTACCACAGGTGTTTAATAACAGAAACGCCGGCATCATAATCGGCAAGGGTAGTTGATAAATAGCTACTTTCCATAGTGGTGGTAATACTTCGGTTGTTAGAAAATTATATTTTTCCTGCTACTAACAGCAGAGCAAGCAACACTTCAATTCCTGATTCTCAAATATGCTCGCCCATGATGCATGGATATTTGTGCCGTCCTAGTTCGTAAGTAGTTCATAAGTAGTTTGTAAGTTTAGGGACTGATGACCCCGTAGTTAAGTCCCGTAAGGTTAACAAACATTTGAACATTTTTTTTTTTGAACACTGATCCCACTAGTAACATCCCCGTAGGGGGTTCAAATCCTCCCTCTGGCATGGATGTGTGTATCGTGTTTAGTATAAGCTAGTTCATAAGTAGTTCGTAAGTTTGGGGACTGATAATCCCGCAGTTACGTTCCATAAGCTTAACAAGCACTTGAACGTTTGAATCCGTTTGAATCACTAATAACACTTGTGGCCTCTGCCCTAACATCATCAGAAAGGCCATGTACATTAACTCTTAAGGAAACTCTTAATCTTTTATATATATTGTAGCGCCGCTAGAGTATTTCGTAGGAATTTTAGGCAAATGAGCGGAAAAGTTGCAGTGTGAAAGAAGCAGGCAGCGAGGCGCCAGTTCAGAGCCGGTGGTTGAGGCAAGACTCGCATTCTAATACCGCAACAGCTTTGTGTACGAAGTACGTGACTCTTGGATCGCAGCCGGCCAGAAGTGCATACGCAGCAACAGCCGCAGGTGTGTATCGACCAGATCAATACACCAGGCGTTTGTCGGAGTTGTTGACTTGTACGTGACTCGAAACGGGGCTCTTTGGGAAACATATGTCCAGCCGAGTAAAATATAAAGCATGTGTTCGAGAGCAGTCGGCAGTTCGAGTTCGCAGTCCGCAGCTCATCTTGGAGGACATCAGTGCGGCAGCGAGCAAGCAACTAGTAGTCACAGCTCGGTGGCCATCGTCAGCGGTTCGCGGTTCATCTCCCGAGTCCGGACGACGGGCCACTAGAGAGGTCTACGTGACGTCATGTCGCTGTGAGGGGCTAGCCATCTCGCCAGTCACCGGCAGCAACACTGACGCGACGAGATGGGGACGAGTTCCTAACCGGAGGACAGCGACGGGGCTCGAACCATTCTGCCGGTGCACAGCAGCAGCATCGAAGGGGCCTCGTCACCGCTCATCCGGCAGCGAGACATCGGTGGGGGACGGCCGGCGATCAACGGGTGGACAGGCGTCGTGGCTGCGCCTTCGGCCTTCCAAGGCGGCTGGCCTGACAGCCCAAGACGGCAGTGTCAGCGAGAAGTGTTATGCCACCGAAGCACAACAGCACACCGCCGTGCACAGTGACGCGGCAGATGCGTGACCAGAACTGATATCGGCAAATCCTGACACAATGTACATTGAGAAACAATAAAACCCGGACTCTCTCTAAACTGCAACAATCTACCCGCGACCACTTCAATATTGAGGTGAAACCAGTTGGAGCACCACTACTTTGACATGGCGAGTATACCTAACAACAACATGCTCACCCAGACTATAAGAAGAGACAATCAGGGCTCCGCAAACTCTCCTGGGGAAAACCCAGAGGGCCAAATCTCCGATCAGTGGTAGAATGTCTGCACTACACGAGAGAGCCTCCAAGCAAACCAGCATGCCCTCTCATTATCCTCGTAAGTCGTCTCTCCTACTTGACGGCCCGTCTTCACTCACACACGTGCCGCACCACCCCTCTGGCTCAGTCGACAGCCAAAGATTATCCGTAATTCGCAATATGGTACTGCACTGAACCGACATTGCCCATATAGTGTTCTGGATGATATATGTTCAACATCACAAGATGTTCACTTTCAAAGATAATATTCCTTTCTGTTATTCTTTCACGTCTCCACGTCTGCCACAACTCCAGACAAATGACTGGCACATTACCACTCACATCAGCCTTGGTCAGTTCTTTATCATCCTACAAAGCGAGCAGCACGGTCTTTGACGGGGCTGAATGATATTTTCTACGGTGAGGTTTATTTAGGGAGCCACTGACCCTGGCACGAGTACTTCACAAATTCCCGCCCCTATCCCAGAGCGGCTAGCATCGGCCCAGCTCCCTGGGGATCCGTGGGCGCCAGCGCGTGGCTGCCGGCGGCTGATGCTGGCTGATTGACCGTGAGCCCATCGCGCTCTACCAGCTAACGAGAGCTCTGCTCCACACCTTGACGTGGCGTAGCGTGCGGCCACTCTCCGATCCTGCTTTGGCTGTACAGCTCACTGAACACCTCAAGGGCTGCAGCTACCGACTACTGCTGGCCAAACGATGCTGCAAAACAACCCCCAACCTTGTCGCATTACGCATCGCGCGGCGTCTCGCGACGGAGATTCGAATCCTCCCTCGGGCATTGGTGTGTGTGTGTGTGTGTGTGTGATGTCGTTAGCATGAGTAGAAGTTAGTTTTAGTAGGGACCTATGACCAGAGTAGTCCCTTAGAATTACAAATATTTGAGCATTTTTACGCACCGGACTCCGAAAGTGAGTTAGAGCTGCAACTAGGTCCACTGGTACATCTATACCCTGCAAGATACATCGCAATGTGTAGCTAGAGATACTTTGTGTACCACAGCCAACCCCCTCCCCCAAACCCCAAAAAAATAAAATACGAAAAAATAATTGTACACCTGCGGAGACGACGTCAATTTTCATCCAATGCCGGCGGATGTCACCTGGGGAATAGTCGATGTACTGATAATGGTTTCCGGCCGCGGTGGCCGAGGGGACTGAGGCGCTCCAGTCACGGTCTGCACGGCCACTAAAGTCGGGGGGTTCGAATCCCCCCTCGTGCATGGATATTTGTGCCGTCCTTAGGATTAGCTAGTTCATAAGTAGTTTGTAAGTTTAGGAATTGATGACCCCGTAGATAAGTCCCTTAAGCTTAACAAACATTTGAACATTTTTTGATAATGGTTTCAGCGTCATCCGACAACAAAAAGCGGAGAGACACAGCTGCCACAGCGCCAGCTGTGTATACTCTTTAATACGGAGTTTTTACAGCCATAAGGCTGAGTTTGAAGTCAACATGTCACGGAAACAGGTGCCATGAGACGGGACCTACAGCCAATTGAGCAAATTCGAAAAGAGTCAAATTAAGACTTTCGGAGTAGCGGGATGGTCCCATCGGAGAAATGCGATAGGTATTGGAGGTGTTGTGTCAGTTGTGCAACGATGCTGGTCCCAATAATCACATCAATATTCTCACACACGTAGACGAGCTTCTTGGTATCCACGCAACTTAGGCGTCCGCCAAGATAGATCTACTGCAAGGGCAGCAGTCGCATATCGTACAGCTATACCAGCACAGGTACGAGGGTTTGTGATCGCACAATTGCGAACACAACGCCAACGCGTTACTAGCAGTGTGCCTGCAGCTACCCATGTCTGTAAACTGTGATCCACTCACACAACAGTAACGACTTGGAAGTTGGTTGCTTCAGTGATGAAAGCCTGCACAAAAATGATATTCGTTTGCGCATATGACGTGGACGTGGCAACTGGTGGCCAGCAGAGTGCATTCCTACAAGACACAGTCGGCCCCGGTCGAGGCCGTATGGCCTGCAGTGTGGTAAGTCACAACTCTCCTTTACCTTCGCAGTTTGTGGAGGAAACTCGGACCAGCACTCGGCATGTAAGACGCAGTACTTTTCCATTCCTTTAACAGAAAGTTGATGTGTTATTCCAAAAGGATAATGCTGACGGCACACTACGTATAAAACTCACTGTAGTCTTGAAGACATATTATAACTTCCCTAGCCAATGTGATCCCCGAAGCTATCTCTAATCGATTAATTTACTCATCTTTGGGAGAGATCTTATTGTATGTATGGAAGGACAGATGCCAAGATCGCATTTTTATTTTATTTTATTTATTCACGACGATCGGCTTCGACAGTCTATGGTGTCATCATCGACATTGACATGAAACTGCTTCTTACGGTGCACCACATAAAATCTGGTAGGTGTAGTGGATGATAGTTATGTATAAAATCATGTGCTGGTGGATATAAATAAAATGGATGGCTGGTCAAAATTAAATCGTTAAAATAATAACCATCTTAGTGCACTTGTGCACTATGTGGACAAGTGGTAAACAAGTACTCAGGTTATCTTGTTCGAATACGGAGTCTTAGTGCCAGAATCGCTTCTCTTGTTCCCAATCCTCTTCTGAAACCAAATTCATCACGTCTGTTAAAAGTCCCCTATATTTATAGATACGTTCTCCCTCTCACAGCAATCAGTATTTAGTGACCCTATGGTATTGCAGTACGAGATGCAGCCCCCCGCGGCGGAGCGGCCGAGAGCATTGAGGCGCTATGCTCCGATGCGCGAGGCCGTTCCCCGTCGGGGGCTCTAATCCCTCCTCGGGCATGGATGTTTGTGTCATCTTTAGTATAAGATAGTTCGTAATTAGTTTGTAAGTTTAGGGACTGATGACCCTGCAGTTAAGTCCCTTAAGCTTAACAAACATTTGAACATTTGATTTCTGGTTGAGTTTCATAGAGGTGCTCAACCAGACATGTGAACTATGGTGGTTATTATGTATATTTTACTGTTTTAATTGTCACCAGCGATACACTTTATTTCTGACTATCCACCAGCACATGATTTTATACATAAGTATCATTCAGTACACCTGCCAGATTTTGCGTGGAGCGCTGTAATAAGCAGTTTAATGTCAATGAGACCAGACGATGACGCCACAGCATGTCAAAACCGGCTGTCTTGAACAAATAAAATAAAAATTACGATCTTGGCGTCTATCCTTCCATTTATCTCCAATCGAGCACGTGTGTGCTATGATGGGACATCTGACACGTGTCCCCCGTCAACACGCAACTAGCTCGACTACGTGCACAGGTCGAGCAGGCGTCGAGTGGTGGCAGAATTTGTCTCAAGCGATCTGATGCCACAACCCACGTCTGCATTACCAACAGTAGAGGCCACGTCACGTACTAATATCGACTTTTCGGCATGGATCGAGACTAGTATCCCAGTACCGCTTTTGCTGTTGATCTGTAAATGCAATCTTTTCATTTACTCCAAATGCACTTGAAACTAACCTTAATGATCCTGGCAGGAAAGTAGCCAGATGAAATTAACCTATTTATGTTTTCTTGTGGACGAAAACTGTTTTAATTATGAAACTAGTTTGCTTGCTATTAATATGTGAGCCATAGCCTTTCTGTCTGTGCTTGAACTGAAATTCTGCAGGCAGATTTACAGCTGAATCTCGTGGTTCGTCGACTTGCCTTTGATGTTAGCTGTAACTCAACACAAAATAATATGCTCCCTGTGTATTCATGTCTAACAGTGCTAATGTTATGCTCTTTTACAGCATTGAAATTTACGCAAGAAGCTCTGACAAATTACGTAATAATTAAACTGATAGTTTATTTAATTGACTGTAATCTAATCTGAGTGTTAATTGTTCTCAAGAATTACACAGAATTTTCCAGTTAGTTTCAGAACGGGGATTTAACTCGTAAATATTGCGAGCTACAGTTATCCGTGTCGCCAGCCGAGGCTTTATATTAAGCGAAGCGACGATACCAGAGGAGCTGTTCTAAAAATGTTACGAAATAAATTCTGTCTTCCTCTGAGTGAAACACTGAATTGTTTTTCTATAAATTATTCTTACGATTAACACATTTGACTTTTAATGTCTCTGAATTGTGAGAACTGTAAATTATTATTCTCCTATTATGACAGTCAACAATACTGCTTCTGACAAAGTGCTGTTTTATGTCACTCAAAACGTCACAAATTAAACCTGAAATCACGCATATGATTGAAATAAAATATGACGATTGATTCTGTGAATTTATTTGGCAGTTCACGGCAATTTCACTCATTCAGTGAGCATCAAAATTTAAGGTACTTCTAGCATACAGCGTACATACAAATGCCACATTTTGTATTTAGATAGTGTTTAGCCCGTAATGGAAGGAGAAAAAGAAACAACAAAAACAACAACAAAAAGTCCATGAATATCAGTCCCGTTTTCGAACGCGTTTCCCTTGATAATGAGTATATAAAATCTGGACATTCAGCAATATTTTGTTAATGGTGTTGATGAATATTATTGCTTATCAACGTAAATGGCGCGGATGATTCAGATCACCTACAAAAATAATTATAGTGATATTACTAGTATTCAATTTCAAACACAGTTTACTGTCTTTCAATACATAAATCCAGCAGCTAAAGTACATGACAGGTTGCTTGCGACAGTCGGGTCGAAGAACCGGCTATCGCCTCTTTGCTGCGTGCCCGTTAACGTCGTGCTTCTCGTATTTGTTGTGATTTGATTCGTCTCGTGTGTGCTGCTGTTTTCAACCAAAATTTATTCACTGGAATAACTATGGCAATCAACGTACGGAACAATACTTTGGTTTTTGCCTTTCATAAAGACACCCGACCAGTTCAGCCAACATCCCTGGAAATCGACGACCAGGTAACTCAAGTAACAGACATTGACATTGGGTCAAGGCTTCATTAGACTTCCCGATCGTAATGTTATTGATGTTTCCTTTTTTCAAGGAGACAATCTTGTAGTTACTCGGCACGTTAATTGTTAGATAATATATCTGGCTATGAATCACGATTGAAATGATTGAGCACTATTCATGACATGCCATGAAGGGGACAGGGTGCAGCCAACTGCGGGTGGTTGCTCATGTCGGTACCAACCACGTGTGTCGCTTTGGGTCGGTAAAGATTTTCTTCGGGTTTGAGCGGCTTTCTGATGTGGTAAAGACTGCCATTGTTGCTTGTGAGATGAAGACAGAGCTGACCACCTGCAGCATCGTCGACAGGACCGACTGCGGGCTTCTGGTACAGAGGAGAGTGGAGGGTCTAAATCAGAGGCTCAGACGGTTCTGTGACCATGTAGGCTGCAGATTCCTCGACTTGCGCCAAAGGGGTTCCGCTGAATAGGTCAGGAGTCCAGTTTACGCAGGAAGCGGCTACACGGGTAGCGGGGGCTGTGTGGCGTGAACTGGGCGGTTTTTTAGGTTAGAGGGCTTCTGGGAAAAACAAAATGGGTTGTCTCAAAGGGTGCAAGAGGATCGCAGAAGAAATGTAGATCTAGGAACTATCGATATAACAGTTGTAAATTGTCGTAGCTGTGTCGGAAAAGTACCAGAACTCTAAGCGTTAATAGAAAGCACCGAAAAACTCATCATTATAGGCAGTAAAAGTTGGCTAAAACCGGAAATAAGTTCGACCGAAGTTTTTGCAAACGATCTGTGTTAAAAAAAGGACATATTAAACGAAATAAGTGGAGGCATGTTTGTCGCCGTCAAAAGTAGTCTTTATTGTTGCGAATTTGAAGTTGATAGTTCCTGTGAGCTATTATGGGTAGAAGTGGTACCGGAAAATCGTAAGAAGTTAATAATCGGTTCCTTTTACCGGCCTCCCGACTCTGACGATAAAATAGCAGAAAGGTTCAAAGAAAACCTGTGTCAAATGGTAAACACATACCCGACTCATACAATAATAGTAGGCGGAGAATTCAATTTACCCTCAATCTGTTGGAAAAATTATATGTTCAAATCAGGAGGAAGCATAAAACATCGTGTTAAATTGTACTCAACGCATTCTCTGAGAATTACTTCGCACAATTAGTTCATGAGCCAACTAGGATTGTAAATGAATGTCAAAACACACTTGATCTCTTAGCAACAAATAATCCTGAGCTCATAACGAGCATCAAAACGGATACAGGTGTTAGTGCACACAGGGCTGTCGTAGCGAGATTGAATATCGACAGTCCCAAAGTTACCAAAAATAGACGAAAAGTGTATTTGTTCAGAAAAGCAGATATAAATACACTAAATTGGTTCTTAAAAGATAGTTTCGACTCATTCCAACCCTAAACGTAAGCGAAGACCAGATATGGCTGCAATTCAAAGAAGTAGTATCGACAGCAATTGACAGTTTTATACCAAATAAATTAATAAAAGAAGGTGGTGATCTCCCTTGGTACACACAACAGGCCAGGACACTGTTTCAAAAGAAATGAAAAAGGCATACAAAATTTAAACGAACACAAAATCCTTAGGATTGGCGATCCTGCACAGAAACTCGAAATTTAGCGAGGACTTCAATGCGAGATGCATACAGTATTTCCCACAACATAACCCTTTCTCGAAATCTGACTGAGAACTCAGAGATTTTGGTCATATGTTAAATATAATAGAGGCAAAACACAAACAATAACCTCATTACGTGATGCAAATGGCGATCCCGCCGATGATAGTGCTACTAAAGCAGAGTTACTAAACACAGCTTTTCGTAATTCATTCACCAAAGTAGACGAAACCAATATTCCAGGTTTCGAATTACGAACAGAGGCCAAAATGAGTAACGTACAATTAGACATCATCGGAGTAGTGAAGCAACTGAAATCACTTACCAAGAACAAGTCGTCTGGTCCGGATTGTATACCCATTAGATTTCTATCTGATTATGCTCAATCAATGGCTCCTTACTTAACAGCCATACACAACCGCTCTCTCAAAGAAGGATCTGTACCAAAAGATTGGAAAGTTGCACAGATCACACCTATATTCAAGGAAGGCAGTAGGAGTAACCCACTCAACTACAGCCCTATTTCATTAAGGTCAATTTGCAGCAGGGTTTTGGAACATATCCTGTATTCAAATATTTTGAATTATCTGGAACAGAATGATCTATTGACCCAAGGTCAACACTCAACTACCTCTTTACTCACACGAAGTTATGAGTGCTATCGACAAGGGTTCTCAAATTGATCCCGTATTTCTAGATTTCCAGAAGACTTTTGACACCGTACCTCACAAACGGCTTTCAATGAAATTGCGTGGTTATTGAATAGGGGATTTCTTGTCAGAGAGGACACAGTTTGTAGTAATCGACTAAAACAGAAGTGGTATCCGGCGTTCCACAGGGTAGTGTTATGTAGTGTTATTGGTCCACTCCTGTTCCTTATCTACATAAACGATTTAGGAGAAAATTTGAGCAGCTCTCTTAGGTTGTTTGCAGATGACGCCGTCATTTATCGTCTAGTAAAGTCATCTGCAGATCAAAACCAACTGCAGAACGATTTAAATAAGATATCACTATGGTGTAAAAATTGGCAATTGACTCTAAATAATGCGAAGTGTGAAGTATTCCACATCAGTACGAAAAGAAATCCGTTAAACTTTGTTTACAAGATAAATGAATCAAAAGTGAAGGCATTTAACTCTACAAAATACCTAGGAATTACTATTACTTCAGACTTAAATTGGAAAGAACACGTAAGTAATGTCGTGGGAATGGCGAACCAGAGACTGCGTTTTATTGGCAGAACCCTTAAAACATGTAACAGATCTACAAAAGAAACTGCATACACTACGCTTGTCCGCCCTTTTTTTGAGTATTGCTGCCCAGTGTGGGATCCTTATCAGGTGGGTTTGACGAAGAGTCCAGAGAAGGACAGCTTGTTTCGTATTGTTGCGATACAGGGGAGAGAGCGTTACGGAAATGATACAGTATCTGGGATGGGAATCATTACATCAAATGCGCTTATCGCTGCGGCGTGGGCTACTTACGAAACTCTAATCGCCAACATTCTCCTCCGAATGCGAAAATATATTGTTGACTCCCACTTACATAGGTAGAAATGATCATCAGAATAAAATACGAGAAATCAGAGCTCGATCGGAGAGATTCAGGTGTTCTTTCTTCCCGCGCGCTATTCGAGAATGGAATGGGAGATGAATAGTATAAAGGTGTTTCGAGGAACCCTTTGCCAGACACTTAAATATGATTTACATAGTATCCCATGTAGATGTAGATATATATTCATAGTTTCTCCGATTTTTGTTTGAAATATGTATTAATTCACAACAGTTAGTCTCCAAGTGTATAGATGTTGCGAAAATCACTCACAAGACCTTCAGATTTATATCGCTCACAGGAAGTAAGCAAAAAGACAAGTTCACCACATTATTCTCTTCAGACCCAACTAACTGCAAATAAACGGAGATTCAAGAGTGTAATTAAAATTTATCATTTGTTTCAATCGAAATACTTCCACATTGCATTTAAATATATTACACTTCACAGATTCATTTATAATTAATCAAATTAGTGACATTTTACTTGTAAATGTGGAAAGATATAAAATTATTATTATTATTTTTTTATTTTTTTATTTTTTATTTTTTTATTTATTTATTTATTTTTTTTTTTTTTTTTTTTTTTTGGCCTATGTAATCAAACTCGTAAGCACAGGGGCGTCGATCAGGAGTCAAGGCGGCTTGTATCACATATCATCTGACAATAAACCCACTAATGGTTCATTTGTTTCATTGCCCTGAAATGCCCACCAGTTGGTATTCAGTTTACAAAATGGTGCAACATGTAGTGATATTAATGCATGCGTCTACTTAATAGTGTGTGTGTGTGTGTGTGCGTGTGAGAGAGAGAGAGAGAGAGAGAGAGAGAAAGAGTAGAGTGAGTGAGAGAGAGAGAGAGTTACTCAAAGTTGCTTTATCCTTCACACTGCACCATTTTATCCAAATCAGTGAGACTTAACTGACAAAGATAATTCGTCCAAATTTGTGGTAGGTATAGGACGTGGTGAGACACGAAAGTGCCCCAAGTGGGAACTCCAGATGGCCAAGCGTTTAGGAAATAAAAGGAGATTCGATACGGATCTATCACCATATGCACCTTATCAACCGTCCCTGTGACACAGTGTTAGGAAGCGGTGTTTGGCTCAGCGTTAAAAGATCAGATTCGTATTGAGTAGGTCACGGGTTCGTCTCCACCCGGAGCAATTTTTTTCTGCACCTTGGCAATGCGTACACCTACATGCGGTTCCCGTAGGGATCGGAGGACAAGATTAGATTAATTACAACACGCACGGAGGCATTTAAACAATCATTCTTGCCCCTCTTAATACGTGAATGAAATGCGAAAAACTCCAGTAACTGGTACAGTGGGACGTACCCTCTGCCATGCACTTCACAGTTTGCAGAGTATTGATACAGATGTAGACTGACGTCAGAATTAACCGCAACATCATATATATTACTTCATTTACAAAAGCAAAAAAAGAAAGGGCATTGGATGAAATTCATATATGATATGTAACATACATGATGTTGCGGTTAATTTTGAAGTCAGTAGTGTACGCATTGACAAGGAGCAAAAAATTATTTGCCGTCGGGCGGAATTGAACCCGTGAACCGTTCAATAAAAATCCGATCTCTTATCGCTGTGTCAAACACCGTTTGCTCTCAGGAGCAGTTGATAAGGTGCATATGGTGATAGATCCGTATCAAACTTACTTTTTATTTCCTAACCGCTTACCCATCAGGAGTTCCTACTTGGTGCACTTTCATATCTCAGCACGCCCTACATGTACCATAAATTTGGACGAATTCGGCGATGACGAGTAGACGTCCTCTCCTTGTGAGCTTCAGGCCTTGGCGCCTAACGACACGGCAATCTCACTGTCTCTGCAGTAGATGTGGTTGCCAACATTCAGGCGCAAAAGTGCCATGACGCTTAGCTGTACAGTTTCTTCACGTTGTCAAATCGTTTGACCTCTTGGAACGTATCATAACTTCTCATTTTGACATCTGCAATACAAAAGTATGCCACATTCATTACAAAGTCTGCGGAGTTTCTGTAAACTGCTGTTGGAATATTCCACCTTTATTTATTCATAGGTATAGAACCGCTATGCTACTCTAAAAATACTACATATCATAAGATATTTTGTAGTAACATTATTCTCTTTTGTTTTCGTGCAAGGTATTAACTATATTTTAGTTTCATGGGCTTGTCTAATACATATGTCGATTCCTTAGACCATTCTTATTAATTAGCAAGTAATATTTCCCAGCATAGAAATCGTTATAGTGGTATAAACTCTAAACTAGCCTACTTATTTGTAGACATCTAGTTACATAATTGTTTCAACTACAAGTAGCTTAAAAGGTACGCGTGTTCACCGGCACAAATTTCATTGAAACTTTTTCATGATAGAAAAAGGATCGATTGGACCAGAAATATCAAGAGTTCCCCTAAGAGGGATACAGGGCCTGTGTTGTTCCTAACCTATATAAATAGTGTAGGAGACAACTTGAGCAACGCACATAGGCTGTCTGCAAGTGATATAGAAAAGATATTTGTATGGTGATCAAAGTGGTAATTGGTATTAAAGAAAAATGTGAGGTTATTCACATAAGAATCAAAATATAGCTGTCAAATTTCGGCTACACAATAAACCACAAGAATCACAACGCTGTCAATTCAATGAAATATCTAGGAATTTCAGTAAAAATGGTTTTAAGAAGCAGCAAACAGTTGCACTTGAAGTCGCTTATGTTAGTGTTGTAGGGGAGTTGATACCTGCCCTTCTTCAGATTATGTGGTGCCCCTGTATGTGCAGTCCTTCTATCATGTTCGGACTCAACATATAAGGGCATCAATACAATCTGGTGCCTTAAACCACTAATAAAACGATTTCACTTGCAATTAGGTGCTGCTTCTTAAAACCAATTGTGAAACAGTTGCTGCAATTGAGGAAGTAGTAAATTACAAAAAAATTCAATTTGAAAGGCCACATATAGATAATATAGAGGGGAAGGGGAACCAAACCTGCGCTTTACTGGCAGAACACTGGGAACAGGCAATAAAGAGGCTGCATGCGCTACCCTCTTCGGCCCCCTGTCAGTGTAATGGCGCGTTGGCTGGGAACTTTGTCCGATAGAAATAACGCAAAGCACAGAAAAAGTCAAAGGCAGGGTAGTTCATTTTGTATGATAGCCATATAGAGGTTGTAATGAATTTAGCCCTATGGAACCTATTTGTCTTGATTAGTGAAGTATTCGATACCCTTTCTTCTATGTCTGTAAAAGTAGAAGGGTCATCAATGTACAGTTATTTTATAAATCCATAGCTACAAGTACTCAGATACTATAATTTTGTGTATACCATTATTACTGAGACAAACCTTTTTCTGACAGTACTTTGTTTTCATTCGAAATTTGCCGCAAATATAAACAACGATACAGTAATTAATCAGATTAATGTTTGCAATATTAATGGAGTAAGAATTTCGAAACGAATTGTTCAGTACGAAAGGTATTTTTTTACCGCATAATTATATTGTATCTTGTCCATTCTTTGTCAAATAACTTTCGCTTAGTTACAGTTTACAAAAAAATCATGTAATAATGATGATGTTCTGTAAAATGATACAATCACCCCTACTACTACAAGCATATAACTACCACCGTTTCGTGAAGCTATGTAATGTATCTTAATTAGCTTGACATAATCAGTTTGTAATGAAACTATACGACTGTTTTATTATATAATGATTTCAATTATGTAAACACTACACGAGTCATAATTTTCATATATGTTTGTATATAATTTAATCCGATCTCTAAATATTTGTAAAATATTATTCACTGCTTCCGCTGATTAATCTGATCTATATCTTATTTGTGAAAGACGCCTAATTTAAAAACGGGAACAAAATTAAGAAATGCGATTGTACTCATTTTGCTCTGGAACTATCAAGAACTTGGTCACGATCCAATGACAGTTAGCAGAGTATGGAATCGGTGGGTTCAGGAGGGCAATACGGAACGCCGTGCTGGATCCGAACGGTCTCGTATCATTAACAGTCGAGATGACAGGCATTTTATTCGCGTAGCTGTAACGGATCGTGCAGCCACGTCTCTATCCCTGAGTCAACAAATGCGGACGTTTGCAAGACAACAACCATCTGCATGAACAGTTCGACAATGTTTGCAGCAGCATGGACTATCAACTCGGACACCATTGCTGCGGTTACCCTTGACGCTACATCACAGACAGGAGCGCCTGCGATGGTGTACGCAACGACGAACCTGGGTGCACGAATGGCAAAACGTCATTTTCTTTTCGAATTACTCTAGGTTCTGTTTACAGCATCATGATGGTCGCATCCTTGTTTGGTGACATCACGGTGAACGCACATTGGAAGCGTGTATTCGTAATCGCCATACTGGCGTATCACCCGGCGTGGTAGTATGTGGCACCATTGGTTACACGTCTCGGTAATCTCTTGTTCGCATCGACGGCACTTTGAACAGTGGCTGTTACACTTCAGATGTGTTACGACCCGCGGCTCTATCCATCATTCGATCCCTGCGAAACCCTACATTTTAGCAGAATAATGCACGACCGAATGTTGCATGTCCTGTACGGGGCTTTCCGATACGGAAAATGTTCGAATGCTGCTCTGGCCAGCACATTCTCCAGATCTCTCACCAATTGAAAACGTCTGGTCAATGGTGACCGAGCAACTGGCTAGTCACAATACGCCAGTCACTAATCTTGATGAACTGTGGTATTGTGTTGAAGATGCATGGGCATCTGTACTTGTACACGGCATCCAAGTTATGTTTGACTCAATGCCCAGGCGTATCAAGGCCGTTATAATGGCCAGAGGTGGTTGTTCTGAGTACTGATTTCTCAGGATCTATGCATCCAAATTGCGTGAAAATGAAATCACATGTCCGTTCCAGTATAATACATTTGTCCAATGAATACCCGTTTATCATCTGCATTTCTTCTTGGAGTAGCAATTTTAATGGCCACTAGTGTATTAATTTAAACTCTTCTTTACATATACAGTGTGTAACAAAATGCTCAGCACAGAGTTGCGGAAAACTTCCTCACAGGTGGATGAATACATAATTTTATATGGACATGGATCCAGAATCGCTTCGTTTCCATTGCGAGAGTGAAGGTCGGGGTGAAAGTTTATATTAGAGAAAGTTTAATTTTTAAAACTCACAACCACCAACTGCGAACCAAATTCCTAAACATGCAAAAACACTGGATCTGTGATTGCTACTGTTTGACTCGTTTTCTAGGGGATAATATCACACGTTCGCAGCTTTCCTTCCCTGCATATGATTAACAAAAAAATTCATAATCAAGTCAAGTTCATGAGAGAAAATGGTGTACTAACAACTATTTTTGAAACACGTAAAAGTTCACTTTATGTTGTTTATTTCACAATATTAGAACACTGTGGCTGATACGTCTGTACGTCGACACATTTATCAAATAAAGTTATAGCTTGTAAGCCCCCAGACAAAAATGAATATTTGTCGCAAATTATTTTCATACCATATGGCTGTCTCCAACACCGTTTATGTTCATTCCTATGCGACGACACGTGTTACATTAATAAATCACAGTCATTTTAATTCAATGTGATGAACACCTTGTTCCACCGGCTAAATATTCACTAACACACAGTAGCACTCGATTCAACTTGGTGCAGTCTACGACGAGCAACCACACGTGGCGATTGCCACACACAAATCTATAACCTCCACCTGGCGATCCACATGCCGACTGATCCAGAGCGATGCCGCCCGACCAGCTACCCCACTTGCTCCCGCCTCGTCACTTCCTGCCCTCGCACACATGCACGCCAAAAGCTCAACCGCCAGGTTTTTTCCCCTACATCATCAACTTCCCCATGTGAGCTGTTCTAACCGATTTGCCAACGTACAGCGCTCAGCCAATACATTTCTAAAACTTTACTTAAATCAAAATAATTACACTATACATTAAATAAATGTCTTCTTAGGTTCTTTTATTCGTATAAACATCCTTTGTACTATTTATCACAATCGTGCCATTTCTTATATCACCAACGTCGGCCTGCTCGCCGCCTCCCCTCAGATACAAGCACACAGCAAATCTCAACATGGAGAATTTCTACCTTTGGCCTAACTATAAATGTTGTCACCCATATGCGTACATACATTGCTACAATAATTAATAAGATTAAAATTGTGTAACATTTATTGCATTGGCATGGTCAATGTTTGCAGTGAACTTCATACTGTTTAATTATCAAATGCTATTAATTACCAGTATTTCTATTGGGTGGTAATCTCACAATACCCCCACTTGCGGCATCAAAACCATGTGCAGGATGGCGCACGTAGCACCAAAATTAATACATTCAAATGAGCAAAATTTAAAATTACAAAATTATTGAATCGGATTGACTCAAACACTATACCAATTGTGACCTCAACTAATGCAATAAATAAATAAATAAATAAATAAAAATAAACACGGCAGTGAGAAAATTTCCCAATATTTTTACAATTAAGACCATTTATAGTGTGTGCATATTTTTAAGAAAAAAATCTTTATAACTAATTACATCCATGTAATTGAAGTGTGCCTGTTGTTTATATACAGAATTGGCACCAAATTTATAATATTATTAAACTTTAGTCTTTATAGAACCTTGTCCTACATGGAAAAACTAGAATTATCACTATAAAAACTTTTGACGGTGTACACTCCACTTGTTTAAAGGAAATCTCTCACCACTTTGACACTGAGAACCCCAGAGTCATCGTTGCAGCAACTCTGGTCCATGGTGTACGGTCCTATGTCTCCGTCATTTCAGCCAACATGCTGTTGCAGCTTAGATTCATGGCACTGGATCAAGCGTTCTTGTTCACACACGTCATATCCACCCTACATGGAACAGGAAGATCAGAAGGCACTCATGAGTCAACATAAACAAAAGTTTGTCTGGACACCAGGATTCGGTTGGATTTGTATGCCACCCCTCTGCCATCCAGACTTGGTGCAATTGAAACTAAGCATTGAGACATGTACCGTAACATGCAAATCGACAGAATTAAGAACTCAAAGTGGCTTGTGTTAGTCATTATCAGATCAACCCAAACCACGATGCCTGCACTCTCATCAGCCATAGCTTCAGATGAAACAGACAAGAGAATATGTGGCCTACTTGGAGTATTACTCCATCAAATATAACATCAACAACCTGCCTGTGTCAAAAATATATCTTAAAGCTCAAATAATACTACCAAAAGAATGTTATCATAGAGAATTTTCAATTCTATCAAAATGACACCTACAAGCATAAATACAAATCCTACCCCCTCGCACCAAAAAAATTTATTTTTGCTGGTGTGAGATTTAATTGGCCCATACTATCCTAAGTTAATCCTAGCACGTCTATACTTCACAGTAACTACAACTCCTGCAGCCTGTGAGCATCAATTGAAAACTATATATAAGTCCTCTAGTCCTGATTCCAGATTAGTATACAAAAATAAAAATAAGTTAATTATCATTCATAGAATTACCTAACTAAATAGTTTCACTACTCATACATAAATTATGATGACACAATAAACACACTATCCCTCTCAGCTGCTGTTTCAGAAATGAGTCCTGGCAACAGTTGCACCTTTCACCAACACTTATACATATTTACCTCATGTACCACTGTTGAACTGCAAATCTGATACAAGCACATGTTTTAACACAAACAACAACAGAAAAATATTTACAAAGAACTCTTGTAAACTTGACCCCAATGCTTAAATCTAAACACACAAGTAGATACTAACACAGACCACAGAATAAATATACACAAATTCTTAACCTACTATCTACAATGCATTCAATCTCATATTTCATAATTTACACTGGTTTGTGGTAGTTACTTGTATAAACATGCCAATAAATCTTTATCATTTATAAAATTTTTGAATTTCACCCTCTTCATGCATCCCTCCAGACTTAATTCTAGCACTTTATCCTTATATTCCAACTGAGCTTCATATTTGCACAGAAAATCACTTTCTAACACTAGATTTAAACATAGACCTTTCATCACCAATAAATCTTGAATAAACAGCTCCTCCTCAATGATTACTTCAGATTCTGCGTTTCCTACATTTAACACTCCTATTTTTCTTGCAAAAACATGATTTACTTTTTTCCATGCCACTGGCTCTACTGTTTTTAAATATTTGAAGAATTGGATCCAATCATCTTGCCCATACTCATGTACTTCTTTACTAACCGAACCTGACTTTAACCCATCAATATCCATTTCATGACACTGTTCATTATTAATCATAAAAAATTGTATTTTATTTTCCTTATCACCTGACCCCTTCTGTATAAGTTCATGTACCTCACTTATCTCATCATGATCTGAGATACACATGCCTAATCCCCTTAATTGATTATATTCATTGTCCACATTAACAAACTCTTTTAACACATTGTAATAAGTCTGGTCCCTATTATATTGTTTGCCTAGTCTGTCCAAGTAATCATATTTGTGCAATAGCCAATCATCTGGTGCCCACTTCCTAATCCAGTTTATTTTCCCAATTAAATTTCTGGTTTGCACATCTACACTGTCAACTTGGCCTTCCTCGGAGAGCTTCACATTTATATTAACATTTACAGTAGGTCCAGTGTCATTTATTGTCTCTACTGGACCACATTTATTTACATTTACATTTAGAAAAACATTCACTCTCATTCATAAATTCCACAATATTTACATTCATACTTACATATTCAGTCAACACTTGTGGCTCTGACCTATCCAAAACTAAGGCTAACCCAACACTGTTTTTATCCTCTTTAATGTTATTATCAAATAAACTTCCCACAACATACTCTCCTTTTTGGTCCTTATTTCTAGCATTCCTCCTCCTGTTTGCATTTCTCTTGTCATGTTGCAAAAACCAATCCCCAAAAATTTCCTCACTACCTATAACAGCATCCATCTGACACATACTTTCCTCTCTTTTCTCCCTTTCCTTGTTTACTAAATTTATGTTTTCTTCCCTCTTTTCTTTATCCTTGTCTTTGTGAACTCCTACTTCCTCTTTCCTATCATCATATCTGTCCATGTGACATAGTTCTTCTTCCCTTCTCTCCCCATCTCTATTCCTACTGTAATTATGGTCATTAGATCCCCTGTTATTCCATCTTCTGCTCCTATTATTAGAATAGTTCCTTGTCCCAAAACGGACCTCATTTGGAACAAATCTTAGTTTCCCTGTTTCTGTCTCTGATTTTCTCTCCCACTGTTATCCCCATTCATATTTCCACCTTCCTGTCTTTGATTTCTCCTATCATTTTCCCATGTTTCTCTCTGGCTTCTATTATACCAGTTGTCTCCTCTGTTATTGTTACCTCTCCAATTTTCATTTTAAATCCTCTCTCTATTGTGGTTTTCCTGGTTGTGACCCCCATTTCTACTGCCTCTGTTTTCATTGTGGTTCACATGCTGTGTCCCCCTGAGCTGTTGTTCCATAGCTAAACCCTGATCTATCCTTTCTACAAATTCAATGAAATTCTCAGCTGAATCTGTGGGATGGTGAATTAACTGCCAGTGCAAATCTGCAGGCAACCTCCTACACAAAGTGGAAATTACTGCTAAAAGACTCAAAGGTGTATCTAAATGCACTAGTTTCTCAAGTTCCTCCTGACAAAATTCCTTCATGCTCTGTCTCCCTTTCACATAGTTTGGCCCGTTCAAGAATTCATTTTGTATCTTAGCTTGCTTGACCTCCCCCCAATACTTATTTAAAAACAATTTTTCAAACCCCTCAAAAGTAACAAATTTATCAGCACACTGATTTGCCCAAGTTTGAGCAGAACAGTCAAGCATTCTCTTTGCTAACTTCACTTTACACTGGTTTGACATACCAAGCACAAATTGGTCCTTGCATGCAGCCAAAAAATCTACTGGATGATAATTACCCACTCCTGAAAACGTTTTAGCCATTAGGTGCCTGCACCATGTACCAATTGGTGTTTCCTGATGCAGTACACAATTCTAGAATATTTATTCTAGTGTTCACCTTCTCAATCTCAGTATTGTTTACTGTCACTGCTTGTTCTATCTTTTTCCTAAAGTTACATTCTGTATTCTCTAATTTTCCTGACAACAAAGTTTTTGTTTCCTCAATACCTGCCACCATCCTCTTGTCAACCTCAGCCAACGCTTGCAAAGTGCTCTCATTCCTGTGATCACATATTTGTTTCACAGCATCTAACTTGCCTCCTACCTCAGTCTCAATAGCACCAACTCTGGCATATATCACCTTTTCTCTATTTTCAAACCGTTCTGTTAGACTTCCTATCTTTTTGTCAATGTCCGTGATTATTTCTGTCTTTAATCCAAGCATTGAATTTTGTAGTGCCTCAATGTCTGCCTTAAAGTCTGCTTTCAATTCCGATTTTACAGTTTCTATTTCTGATCTTACAGTTTCTATTTCTGATTTTACAGTTCCTATTTCTGATCTTAAATTTGATTCTAAATGTAAGTTTGAATTTTCTATTTTTGATTCTAAATGTGAGTTTGAATTTTCTATTTTTGATTCTAAATTTGAGTTTGAATTTTCTATTTTTGATTCTAAGTTTGAGCTAAAACTCGCTAACTCCGGTGTCAACAACATTCCTCCAGTATTTACCCTCTCTGGACTTTCTGGTATGCTACTCTATGAATCTACGTCGCTTGGCGACTTTTTAAAAACGTGCTCCATTTTCTGTGCCACAAGAAAGCTTGATTAACACACAAGAAGTTATAGCGCCAGCTGCTTTACTTATCTTTTAATCCAGAAGTTGCTGCAACTAGCTGCGACGTCACCAACGCTCGCTGCCGTCTGTTGTAGAAGCTGTGCCTGGAATATGTCCTCACTGCATCCCTTATCTTTTGTAGAATCGAAGCTGCCTGGCCCCGACGCTCCGTGGACGACTTGCGAAGTCCCCTCGATCACTGCCGTCCGTTGCAGAAAATGAAATTTGAGTGCGTGGATCCCGGGCGCCGCCGCTCTCTGCTGCCAGGCCGATGCGCCGTCGATCGCCGGTTACGGATGCCCGCGCCCGAACTCTGCCAGTCACCAACCGTCGTTAAACGCGCGACGCGTTCGCGTATCGTCCACGATTGTGCTGTTTTGTCCACTATCACTGTCCTAAGCACACCCTACCTCTCTGTCCGAGCACGACCTGTGTGAATTTATCCCGCTCGCTGCTGCCAGCCGCCACACACACTTGAAATTGTCCGTCGCGTCCGCGCAGTTGTTTGGAACTATTCGTAACTGTTCACTGTCCTATGCACACCCTAATCTCTCCGTCCGAGCAAGTCCAACGTGAACTTATCCCGGACGAGCCCCCAAATGCGAGATTGAAGGTCGGGGTGAGAGTTTAAATTAGAGAAAGTTTAATTTTTAAAACTCACAACCACCAACTGCGAACCAAATTCCTAAACATGCAAAAACACTGGATCTGTGATTGCTACTGTTTGACTAGTTTTCTAGGGAATGATATCACACGTTCGCAGCTTTCCTTCCCTGCATATGATTAACAAAAAAATTCATAATCAAGTCAAGTTCATGAGTCAAAAGGATGTACTAACTACTATTTTTGAAAATACGAAAAAGTTCACTTTATGTTGTTTATTTCACAATATTAGAACCCTGTGGCTGAAACGTCTGTGCGTTGACACATTTATCAAATAAAGTTATAGCTCATGAGCCCCCAGACAAAAATGAATATTTGTCGCAAATTGTTTTCACACCATGTGGCTGTCTCAAACACCGTTTATGTTCATGCCTATGCGATGACACGTGTTACATTAACAAATCACAGTCACTTTAATTCAATGCAATGCACACCTTGTCCCACCGGCTAAATATTCACCAACACACAGTAGCACTCGATTCAACTTGGTGCAGTCTACGACGAGCAACCACACGTGGCGATTGCCACACACAAATCTAAAGTCTCCACCTGGAGATCCACATGCCGACTGATCCAGAGCGACGCCGCCCAGCCAGCTACCCCACTTGCTCCCGCCTTGTCCCTTCCTGCCCTCGCGCGCCCGTGCGCCAAAAGCTCGACCACCGGGTTTATTCCCCTACGTCATCAACTTCCCCATGTGAGCTGTTCTAACCGATTTGCCAACGTACAGCGCTCAGCCAATACATTTCTAAAACTATACTTAAAATCAAAATAATTACACTACATATTAAATAAATGTCTTCTTAGGTTTTTTATTGGTATAAACATCCTTTGTACTATTTATCACAATCGTGCAATTTCTTATATCACAGATAAGTGATTTAACTGAATATTTCAAGATAAAATTCACAAGATTAATTGAAAATAAAATGAGAAAAAGTTAATATATTACTTTTATAAACAAACATTGCCATGATAGTTGTGTAACTATCTTGTATTCATTGGTAATTTATTACTTTTCATTGTCAATTAAACATATTACGTCAGATGTGACTATATCAGCTAATGTATTGTTTATTTGTCAACAGGCTATTTTGTAATGAGGGCCTTAAAGATATCTAACTGCATCGTATTACTTCAAATGCAAGTAGTGTTCGAATATTTTATTTCACGCTGTGCACTTCACTGCACCTGGCACTCGCCATTGCCCCTCTCTCCCCTCACCGGAAACTAGCGTGGAAAATCCTAAGCTGAACAAGCCACCAACATCGGCCTGCTCGCCGCCTCCCCTCAGCTACAAGCACACAGCAAATCTCAACTTGGAGAATTTCTACCTTTGGTCTAACTATAAATGTTGTCACCCATATGCGTACCTACATTGCTACCATAATTAATAAGATTAAAATTGTGTAACATTTAGTGCATTGGCATGGTCAATGTTTGCAGTGAACTTCATACTGTTTAATTATCAAATGCTATTAATTACCAGTATTTCTATCGGGCAGTAATCTCACACCATGTTACACCTCATTGTCTCCGCTGCAGTAACTAGTCGTTACCAAGAGATCAGTTTGTCAGTTTCTACAATCGGCATTTATGGGCTGAATCTTGATGCAATTATTGAAGCAATACATCAACAACGACTTACTGTCAGTATTTCAACTGGTCTTGTTGCTGAACCCTGGTAGAACCTCACATTCTTCCGCCCAGGCTGAACGGACATAGTTACGAAAATTTCGTATATAGCCTGTTCTGTTAGCTGGTAGGATGGGTAAATATTGGGGCAGCTTTTTATCGGGAATGGGAAGACGATGAAAATTCCGCTGGGAGAGGCTGTAGAGGGTTTGGAGCTGAAATGTTGGGAGAAAGTGGTGGTAGATATGCGGCAGAATATCACGAGCACAAGAGCAAACAGGACACTTGTGGGTGCAGATGTTGTAGGATATGGATGTGTTCAGGATGTGGGAAGAGAAATTTATGGTTGAGGAGTTGGATGGGGGAAGCTAAGCGAATCCACTAGGTGGAGTGTATGACGCCCCAGGATTTGTACAGCATGATAGACTGTGAGAGGAGTGGAAATCCATGATACATTGTCATAGCAGGCTATGGGGCGAATGATTTTGAGAAATAGAGAATCGTGGAATGATGTATGCCCCGTGCTTGGCTGTTTACTAATATTAGTAAAATTAGTATATTGTGGGCTTTTCTGTAACAAGTAGTAGATAGGACTTTCATTTTAGTTTGTGCTAAAGTTTTAGTCCGAGATATTTTAGTGAATTAGTTCGATAGGCCAGTTGTAGATGGTGAAGTTAAAAAACTTGGGGCAGATTCTCCAGATGGTTAGAACTGTTATTATAGTGTGGGTATGGTGACTTTGAGGAGACATTGGTTGCAGCAGAAAGTGAACTGATTGAGATGGAACTGGAGTGATCGTTGGGACTTCTGGAGGATCGTCGTCTGCATACTGGAAGAGATCGAAGAGGTGGCTTTAGCATATCGGTGGTAGAGACCAAGACCACATATAGAAGAGGAACGAGGACAGACCCTTGGGTACCCCTGCAAGGGGATAGAAGACATCGGAGTTGGTGTTGTGGATCATAATGTATGATGGACGATTGAAGAAAGAGGTGGAAATAATTAATTAGAGGGCATAGTGTTGTAGCTCAAATAGAAGACCAGGATGCTGTACATGATCGTAACTTTTTCAATATCAAGGAAGACAGAGATGGCATATTTGTGGTTGTTGTTTTGGCATGAGAGGAGGTGAGTGAGGTACAACAGTCGGGCATTTCTGGAGAAATTGGGACAGAAGCCACATTGGTGAACAGGAAGAGGTAAGTGTTAGTGTAGGTATCTGTGGATATGTCGAGACTGGATTGATTCAAGGACCTCGCTAAACACAGTAGGAAGAAGCGTCACTGGTAGGTTCGATGGGTTTGAAGAAATGGAAGATTCGAATGGTTTTCCATGGGTCATGGTTGAAACCGGCATTGAAGATGATATTATGAAGAGTTGGCAGGGTAGGATGCATTCCTTCCGGTTTCAGAAAGTTATGCAATCGTGACCGAAAGCTGTGAGGGTGGTATTTGGAGCATTAGGTTTGTGCAGTGGAATGTGGTACTGGATGTGGTACTGGAAGCTGTGAGAGACAGGAAAGAAGGAAGAGTCAAACTGAGGGCTGTCAGGCGTTGTGAAGGTATCAGAGAGTTAGTAGACGATGCGGTTGCCTACTGAGGCTGTTGGGTGGTTATTGTGCAAGAGGGCTTAGGAGGGAGTTTGGTTGTGCCATTGAGTTCCTGAAACATATTTAGGGGCAGTGTGGCCTGAAGAATAGTACAAATTTGGAGCCAGTCTCACTGTTTCTTGCCTTGAGCAAATTTCACGTGTGAGTATGTCACAATCATGGGTCTGCAAGAGGATCGGTATAGCCCTCGGGATTCAGAGCGGTAGAAGAACATGAGGAGGTTTGGTTTCGTTAGAGAATATTTTATGTAATGTCATGGCTGATGGCGTCTGACAAGGTCTGTTGAAGGAAAGTGGTGGCACGGTCGATGTCATTGGATTGTTGGAAGAATAAGGGATGGTTTCCGATTTGGGTAGAGATGGATCCTGGTAGACATCTCAGTGACTGTGACAGCAGTCGTGGAGGTATTTTGCTTGGGCTGGAGAGGTGAGCGCATTGGCAGGTATGAAGTCTAGGGGATGGTAAGTAGGACAGGGAGGTGATATATAAGCCGGCCGCAGTGGCCGAGGAGACTGAGGCGCTCCAGTCACGGTCTGCACGACCACTACGGTCGGGGGTTCGAATCCCCCCTAGGGCATGGATATTTGTGCCGTCTTTAGTATAAGGTAGTTGATAAGTAGTTTATAAGTTTAGGGACTGATGACCCCATAGTTAAGTCCCATAAGCTTAACAAACATTTGATTTTTTTTTTGTGATATATAAACACACCTCAAGAGCTGATTGATAACCTCATACTGTCCATGCCACGCAGATGTGCAAGTGTATTGGCCATCCATGATGATCGCACACCATATTAGAAGCCAACGAGAAGGACTATTTGATTATTAAGGTAGTCCCATAGTGCCTCGCTCTCAGTAAATGCTATGAAATCATGAAGTAAATAGTTGCGACCGCAAAATATCGTACTGTGTCACAAACATATTACAATTTCTGAATAAAATATGTTACGATATGTATACTGTGATAACTTACCTGATCCCCTAACTGTTTTGAGCAGTGTGGAAGATAGACCCATAGATATTTTGAAAAATTGGATCTGGAAGTTTTCCTTGTAGGCGTTGCAGTGGCTACACGGAAATGAGCGAGCAGTTTTCAGTAGGTGTCAGAAGATCATAAAGTGTTGGCACAGCCATAAAGGGCTTGGTGCTATGAGTTACGGCCGTATCTTGCCCCGATATTCGCGCGGCCAGCGCGGCGTGCCGGCGGCCGTGATGAACGGCGCCTGCAGGTCGCGGCTGAGGCTCGCCCACCAGGAGCCACGCAGAGGCATTGTGCGTCCGCGCGCATACATCATGGCCGCCGCCGGAAGCCGCAGCCGCAGCCGCCGGAAGCGGGCGACCCGCGCGCCATCTGCCGCGGCCGGCGCGCACTGCCGCGCCGTAGCTCACAGTGGCAGTGCGCATGCGCGGCCAGCGAGGCCGGCGCCGCCGCTGCCGTCTGGCCCTCAGCCCTCTAGGAAGTCGGCAATCCGCATCCACAACGGCCGCACATACAAGCTGCATATTACTGGACTTTTCGATACACTCTCATAAATGATTTACTTGATATTCGATAGAGACAGAGATAAAACAATCCATAATTCTGACTCCTATGCCTTCTATCCCACTGTCGGAGTACCCTAGGGCTCCGTCCTTTCTCCTCTCCTCTAAAGGCCCCTACACAAGCTTTGATTTAACTTTCAAACAACAAGCTATCCAACGAACCAAACACATTCGTAACATGCAAACGTAGGCTTCCGCGGCTGTTGTCACTATCAATAAAATTCTTCTGGGTATGAAACCGCGTCGTCATTTTATAAATTCCACCGACGTTTCGGCCGCTGTTGCAGGCGGCCTTCATCAGGGTCTGTGTCTGACATTCGTAACACCCTACACATGTTTGTCGAACTGTTTCTCTTTTCACCTGATCACTGTGCAGACAGAAGACGATCGCAGGCGTGAAGTTGATGGTGGAATGGTGGAGGGTCGGATGTCCGACGATTAGGCCCTACCAACCATCCGACAAGCAAAGTTGATCGGCAGGCGCCTCCACACATTCCGTTTATCGGACCGCCGATAATTTGGTCTTGACAAATCGGTACGGCCAGCCGCGGTGGCCGAGGGGACTGAGGCGCGTGAGTCACGGTCTGCACGGCCACTACGGTCGGGGTTGCGAATCCCCCCTCTTGCATGGATTTTTTTGCCATTCTTAGGATTAGGTAGATCATAAGTAGATTGTAAGTTTAGGGACTGATGACCCCATAGTTAAGTCCCATAAGCTCTACAAACATTTGCACATTTGAATTTGAAATCGGTACGTGTTAGAGGCCTCAACTCCTCTATGCATCCGATATGCCTCAACCGCCGCCACCTGTCCAACTGATGACACCGTCTTCTTCGCACCCGCTACCACCCTTCAACGTTCCCAACACTTTCTCCAAACCCACCTTACCCCATTTTCCCCCTGATGTAACCTGTGGCTCCTCACAGTAAATCCTGAAAAAATCAGGCAGTCCTATCCGCCGCACCACTCCCTCATTCCGGCATCACGACTTTTACCTCTTGTTCCGAGCCATCTCGCCCACACCCTAAAATCCTTGGTCTTACTCTGGACTGCTTCCTCATCTGCACTCCATACCCCAAAACCTTACAGCAGAAAGCTCGTAACACCTCTGCCTCCTCAAATTCTTCTTTGGACGAGCTTGGGGCCTCCATCCCTTTACCAGTCCTTGATCCCTCCCCCCTAAGAAAAATTCTACAAACCTATCCAAATCCTCAAATGCCATGCACTCCACCTTGCCTATCGCATGTGCCACCCCTCTCTCATGTAGATCAACTACAAGCTCATCCCCTTCCCCAACTTACTCCTTTTCCTCGAATACCTCCACAAATTATAAACTATTCACAAGCTGGACTTCATCAATCCTGTAGTCTCCCATCTCCTTACCGAACCCGGTACGTTGTTGTGGCACTACCAATACGTCCCTCCTGCCGTACACCTACACACCTACCAAATTCTCTCCTTCTCCCAGAGAGTGAGCTCTGTCTTGACATCTATCCCTCATAACAACTTTATACCCTCCTCCCCCCTCCTCGTCAGTTCAGTCCCCCTTCCTCCTACCCGCCTCTCCTACCCACGAGTCCTTGCACTTTCCATCACTTCCCTTCACTGATTGGATCCGCCTTTACCCTCCTTGCTCACCCTATCATGACAGTCCGCAAATCCACCCTGCTCCCCCTAATAACACTTCAGTGAAGTAGTGCCATTTCAATTTTAACTTCGTATCATGTGTCTTAACAGTGACCGCGGTGGAGTAGCCGAGAGGTCTAAGGCGACTCGCTGGGGAGCGCGCGGTTGCTCGACGTCGGATCGGAGGTTCGAGTCCTACCAGGAGCATGGGTGTTTGTGTGTGTGTTGTCCTTAGTTTAGTTTACATTAGTTTAAGTAGTTTGTAATCTACGGACTGATGACCACGCAGTTTGGTCCGATAGATTTACAAACATTTGAATCCTAACAGTGCTGCTTTTTAATACTGCTGCCCACTGCATTTTGGGGTAACCCGAGATGCCACTGTCTATTTAACTGTGTGTGATTTCTCTCTACTCTTTTTATCATCAGTTTGTGCTTCAATCCTCCACGCCCAATCTTCATTTGCCGTATGTATGTTTCTCCTTTTGTCTTTTTTTTTTTTATCTCCCGTGTATCTATTCTGGTGACGTTTCACTGTGTGTGATCATAATCTATGATTTTTATCTTCCGAATTACATGTTTCTTTACACCCATTGACTGTCTTCGTTTGACTTCTTGGTTTCTCCATTTTATCTTCCATTTTATACTGTTACTGTATATACTTGTCTATACTATATGTAGAGCTCCTGGCTGAAAAGCAACGGCTGACAGCACCCCCTCAGCAGTTACAGCGGAATTGAAATTATCAGTAAAGAAAAAGAGCAAATAATTACAAACTGTTCATTCTGTGTACCCTCCAAGAGTAATTTCATATTTCGGATAATGACCACAGAGATAAGGGTAAACCATTTTGGATAGCCTTTGGCTTGTGATAGCAAAGGACCTGGAAGATCAATTGACGAAATGGACAGTGGGTTCAAAGGCGCGTATAAGATGAACATTAACAATAGCAAGACGAGGGTAATGGAATGTACTCCGCCGCGGCGGAGCGGCCGAGCGCTTTGAGGCGCTATGCTGGGATGCGCGAAGTCGTTCCCCGTCGGGGGTTCGATCCCGTCTCGAGCATGGATGTTTGTGCTGTCATTAGTATAAGGTAGTTCGTCAGTAGTTTGTTACGTTTAGATTCTGATGACCCCGCAGTTAAGTCTCATAAGCTAATATTTCGAATGCACTCCAAGAAAATCGGGCGATGCTGAGGGTATTAGATTAGGCAACAAAACAAGAATGGTGGTAGATGAGTTTTGTTACATGGGCAGAAGAATCACATTGGATGATTGCAGCACAGAGAACATAAAATGCAGAATGGCAATAGAAAGAAAATCGTTAAAAAATCTGTTAACATCGAATATTAATTTAAGTGCAACGAAGTCGTTTCTGAAGGCATTTGTGCGGGATGGTGCCTTGTACGTTAGTGAAACGTGGACGACAAATAGTTCAGAAAGCAAGAGGATAGATGCTTTTAAAATGTGGTGCTACAGAAGAATGTTCAAAATTCGGTCAGTAGTTCGCGCAACTACTTAGGAGGTATTAAACAGAATAGTGGAGAATGGAATTTCTGGCTTACCTTGACTAAAAGAAGGGATCGATTTGGTAGGACACATTGTTAGACATGAAGGAATCGTGAATTTAGCTTTGAAGGGAAGTGTGTTGGGTAAAAATCGCAGAGGAAGACCTAGAGATGAATACAGTAAGCCGATTCTAATGGATGCGGGTTGACATTCTTATGAGGAGATTAAGAGGCTTGCTCAGGATAGAGTAGGATGGAGAGCTACATCAAACCACTCCGGACAATAACAACTACATTTCCTATACCTGCTGGAAGCACTGTTCTACAGAACAAAGACAACATTTAAATAATACAAATAGTGCTGCCAAACTGAGCAAATCGATTTTGTACACTAAGTGTGTCCTACATTCGACTTTACACAGCTTATAAAAACATGGGTGATTCCTGAGAAAATCACAATTTTTTTCGATGCAAAAACTACAAATTATGAGGACTACCACTTCTATACTTAAGACTATAATCTCAAACTTTATTTAAATATCTTCAACCATTCATCGGTTTATAGCTGTTTTAACTCGGTTGAACGCAAATATCCAAATTACTAACCGGAGTAAATGACTTAAATTTTAACAATGCAGTCTGTAGAAATTTATCTATAAATTATCCCGTTTTCAACATCTTTATTCGTTTTAAAGATACAGCCATAATAGCATGATAATTGCGCACATAAAGTGGCAATTGCAGAAAAAATTTTTATCTTACAGTTTGGTATCTTCTCCCTGTAAATGATTAATTTAGTTTCGCTACTCATTACAGTTACCTTGTATCATCATATTAAGTGAAGTATGACAACATATTTTAAAGAGTTTGCAGAGGAAAGGACACATTCATTAGTAGCTAGGTTTACAGAAGTCTGTGGTTGGAAAGTCGTTATGTAATTAATAGTATTGAAAAGAACTGGAATATCTAACTTATGAGTCCATTATATTATAATATTAGTAGAAAAGTAGTGCGCATAAGAAGATATTTAAATTTGTAAAGATTTATATTGTTGTGTGTTACCATCTGCTTAGTGAAGAGAGTGTTAGTCTGAGCTCAAAAAATAAGGTCCACTTATTCTATATATACATATATGATCAGTATAAAAGTGTTCCCTATGCTGTGATCCTCTAATCTATCAAATAACCAAATTAAAATTAGAATGATGCACATAAGTAATGGAGTGCTCATGTGTACATACATCTACATCTACAACCATACTCCGCAAGCCACCTGACAGTGTGTGGCGGAGGGTACCTTGAGTACCACTATCGATTTTCCCTCCTATTCCAGTCACGTATTGTTCGCGGAAAGAAGGCTTGTCAGTATGCCTCTGTGTGGGCTCTAATCTCTCTGAATTTATCCTCACGGTCTCTTCGCGAGGTATACGTAGGAGGGAGCAAAAAAAATGTTCAAATGTTTGTTAAGCTTATGGGACTTAACTACGGGGTCATCAGTCCCTAAACTTACAAACTACTTATCAACTACTTACGAACTAGGACGGCACAAATATCCATGCCCGAGGGGGGATTCGAACCCCCGACCGTAGTGGCCGTGCTGACCGTGACTGAAGCGCCTCAGTCACCTCGGCCACCGCGGCCGGCTAGGAGGGAGCAATATACTGCTAGACTCCTCGGTAAAGGTATGTTCTCGAAACTTCGAGAAAAGCCCGTACCGAGCGACAGAGCGTCTCTCCTGCAGAGTCTTCCACTGGAGTTTATCGATCATCTCCGTAACGCTTTCACGATTACCAAATGATCCTGTAACGAAGCGTGCTGCTCTCCGTTGGTTCTTCTCTACCTCCTCTATCAATCCCATCTGGTACGGATCCCACACCGGTGAGCAGTAGTCAAGCTGTGGGCGAACAAGTGTACTGTAACCTACTTCCTTTGTTTTCGGACTGTATTTCCTTAGTATTCTTCCAATGAATCTAAGTCTGACATCTGCATGTCGATCTCATTCCTTATTTAAACAATGTTGGGATATGTAGACAGTTCCAATTCCCCTCTATTTATTTACTTATTTTACCTGGCAAGATTAGGGCCTTCAGGCCCTGTCTTACACCTAATCAGGCTCACTGAAGGTGAACAGTTTCTTTAGTACATTATAGACAGACAATGTATAATACAGAATTAAAGTAAAAAAATTACAGATTATTAATAGGATATAATTGTAACAATTATACTTACATAACTTATAAGAATCAAAAATTATGATAATAACAATAATAGTGACAATAATCATAATGTAAGCATGTTTCATATTGTGAACTTCAGTCCTATTACCATTTAGAAATTGCCTCGTTATATTCTTACAGATTGGGATTTATTCACATCAAGCAGAGACATGAGATGATAGAATGTGGTGAGAGAGATATAGGAGAGGTAGATTGGTTAGAGGAAGGGAAATAGAATGGTACGATTCAAAGCTATGATGGAAAGAAAGAACTGAGAGCAGGGTAACAATGGAGGCTATGCCGTCGTTAATATTGGAATTTTGAGTTTCCTCTTGAATATCGATTGGTTTAGTGTAAGATCTAGCTTGGCAGTGTGTTTCATAGTCGTATGGCTGAGATGGAGAAAGACACGGAGAAAGATTTAGTGTTGTGTGAAGGTTCAGACAAAATGCCAGACGTATCCGATCTGATATTGCGGTTGTGGAATGATGATGGCTGTTTAATGTGAGAAGATAAGTATTTGGGCAGTGTTGGCTGAAAAATCGATGAAGTAAGCACAGCGTTTGAAAATCACGCCACTTACGCAGGCTCATCCAACCTAGCTGGGTATATTATGGACTGAAATAATCGTACAGCCGTATATTGCACATGTACCTAACGCAAGCATTCATCACTAGCTCCAGGCGTCTCAGATTTTCACTGTTTGTCCCATGTTAAACTACATTACAGTAGCAAAGATTTGGCAAGACAAGTGTTCGGACTAATTCTTGTTTAACTTGGCTTGGAAATATTTTTCTTAATTATTGGATTGAATATAGGGATGAGAGCAATTTCCTGCACGCTACAACTGTTTGTTCTTCCCAGTTTAGGTGTTCATCCAAGATTTCACTGTTTTTTTTTTTTTTTTTTTATATGGTAATTGGGTACCATTGAGGTGTATTCCAGGGACTGTCTGACGAAAATACCGGCTGATTAGCTTTGGGTGAGATATGAAAATGACCTGAGATTTATTAAGGTTTAACTTAAGACCTAGGTTTTGTGCACATCGTGAAACAGAGCAAAGGTCTGCAATCATGCCAGCTACTGCATCATCTATGTTCTTAGGGCTGGCACTTATGTACATTTGGATGTCGTCGGCATATAGATGGTAGTTGCAGGAGTGAATCACTGAAGAAATATCATTGATATACAGTGGAAAGAGTAATGGACCAAGACCGGTGCCTTGGGGAACTCCAGAGCGCACGTTTTTTCCATGATGACTTCTCTGACCCACAAATGATTTGTTGACTTCTGTTTTTGAGGTTGCTGTCGAACCATTGTATTGCGCTGTTTGAGAAATCCAACTCTTTCATTTTAATTAGTAATATATCAAAGTCAACCGTATCAAAAGCCTTACTAAAGTCGAGCAGTGTTAAGATAGTAGCTTCACGTCTGTTCATAGCATGTTTAATGTCGTCGGTTACTTTGATTAATGAAGTTGCAGTACTGTGGTGCTTTAGGAAGCCTGATTGATACTTATCATGGATATTATAAGTTTTGAGGTAAACCGTCAACTGTTTGTGAACAATATATTCTATGGCTTCAGACTTTGCAGGTAATATACTGATCGGACTGTAGTCACCTAGCGCCTTTGGGTTGCCTTGGGTATAGGTTGAATTAAACTTTGCTTCCACTCAGTGGGATATGTACTACTGACAAGAGAGAGGTTGAAGATGTCTATAAGAACTGGAACAATAGTATCAACAACGTTTTTAATCATGCCTATGCTCACTCCGTCATTTCCTACTGCCTCAGAAGAGATTTTCATAATTGCGGTATTATGCTCATATTATTGTAGTGGAACAGTCTACCTAGTTTCTCTGCAGAGGGAGATTTTAGCTGTAAGTCGATATTTGTGTCGCCCATGACGATTGTATGTTCGTAGTGTGACACGAGCGATGAAAGAGCTGACTGAAAGGAGGATAGAGCGCAGACGTTTGGTGCTTTATATATTACTCCAATTAGCAGTTTCTGATTGGAAGTATTTATTTCGAAAAGTAAAAACTCTGCTTCCCTTTCGCCATTTGCATCTAATGCGCACAGTATATTAATTTTGAGATCTAAATGATCACTATAAAACTGAACACTGTCCATTGAATCACTAATGCATCAAATAATTGAATGAGATTTCTACATCTACATTGGATACTCTGCAAATCAAATTTAAGGGCTGACAGAGGGCAGATTGGGGTGGTAAATATAACTGTTCAGGTGTTAATGCCTACCGGCCCATCACATTTGTTATTTAAATAATGTTAGGGAATACAGAGTTAAATTTTAAATAAAAATTCTAATAACCATAAGCATGACACAATTGGTATGTGAGTTGATTACTTTATACACCGAAAGTAAACACTGAAATTATGCCTTTTTAATGTAATTACAAGTCCTGGAGGAGAAAAATGTTGACAACACAACAGTAGTATTGATGATTTTCTGATTTAAAGATGCTACAATTACAAAAATATGTCTATATAATACAAATAAAGTTTATGTTCTGGAAATTAAATATGATATTACTATGTTATCTTAATTTCATCCTGTCAGTTGGTCGACAGAGTTTCCCAACTCGTCACTACCGAAAATACTAGAGCTTGGTTACATTTCTTAGGGAGGCGTGTTCTCAGACCTTTCCGTAGACGCAGTTAATTGATACAATAGTAACAATTTATTTCTATGATTACCTATAAAGTATGATATCCTTTCTGAACTCATAACTCATCTTTCTCTATACTAAAGAACCGAAAACTGCATACCACAGATACTACGTTTCCCCTGACTTATTTTAGGGGACGTGGTGGAGGGTAGGCTTCCTACTTTACACCACCTGATAGCACAGGTGGAGATAGTCATATCGAAAATCGCTACTGAATTGCCTGAGCCTCTGGATTAAGTCTTTCTTTTGGCTGGAGACCAGAGGACCGCTGTCAGTTTATCGGCGGCTACCCGGCGACGTTTAGGAACAGTTGTTTGAGTCCTACGTTACGACATGAAAACACAAAAGTCCTACGTTACGACATGAAAACACAAAGTTCATTTAGTCAGAGATGCCAGCTATGCATGTTTAGCATACCACTTGGTTAATTCGCCAAGCGACATTTACACGCGGACAGACACCCTAAGTAAATGCTACTATCACTGAGCGTTCGTATTATGCTGTGGTGAGTGTCCTCTCCTACATGCACGCTCGACAACAGATCAGGATTGCTTACCTAATAAAATATGCAGTCCCATTGAATTTCTCCTCTCCGCAGGTCGCAGATTCTAAAGTAGTGCAACTCTCGATGTATGATGTTAGAAATTGGTAGCAAGGAAACTGTATCTGGCTCCTTCAAATAGGAACGGCCTTTTGGAAATAACTTCTATTTATTATGATCAGCGTGGCATGTAACCTTGGAGCCATATGCACAGATATCATCAATAATCCAGCGGCAACTAAATGTTAATCTAATTAACACCTAATTATGAAAATTTGACTATTTGAAGCAACTTTACCACAAAAACAATCTCGTCGTATTCTCTGACTATCACCAGAGCAACAGCTCGCTTAACTCACAAAATTATGGCGTAAGGCCTCCACACGCAAATGCACTTCCTCATAACTCTTAAGACTCACCAACGAAAATAACACCAGGGGGATAACACTTCCGCTATTTCACTTTGAACCGTACCTCGACATACATGGCGCCTATTCAGAGGCCCGCTACCGACTACCACTCGAAACCAAGCTCTTACTTTGCGCCTTAGGCCGGTATTACACTATCAAAATATTGGACCAAGATATGGACGAAAAACTTGGATGAAATATTGGTCATATTTTTTGACAAAGAAATTGGATCAAACGCAAAAGGGGTTATTACACTATCATCCAATATTTTGTCAAATTTGCTTCAAAATGGCGGTGTAATGCTCAGCTATTGTTTATACTACAGTTGCGTTGTGTCTGCATTTAGAAGAGAAGGAGGGAAAAAAGAAAAGGAAACGCACTTGGATGAAACCGTGGGTGTCAGAGCGAGATAAATAAAATTTGTTACGGGACCGGGAGGATTTTTCTTTTTTATTCCGTCGGCAGAACAGCCAGGCCGTTCACTGCTAATTATTTTGTCGCTCTTCATCCTTCACAGTTTGCAATAGAGTAACAAAAAGGCTGACTCAAACAGTGTATACGAATAAGATTGTTAAATTGATAAAGCAAGTTTCATTAAATAAAGTTTTAAATGGAAAATGTGAGCACTGACAAAGAGGATAATCTAAATTGTTTATGACGTTATTAACAATGTAAGGGGGGAAACATTGTTGATAAAGTAAATAGGCTATATTTATTTCCTTACAAAAATTGGCTGACGTATTTATATGTTCATAGATTCGCTTGCAAACAGATGTCGATGTTTTGAAAGTTGTTTCATTTCCCAGAACTTAGCACACCACATTACCAAAATCATACATTCTAAAATCTGCTTCGGCTGTATTAAGATTTAGGGGTATTACTTAAATTCCGATAGTATATAATGACTTTTTTACATCACGGATTGTAACTCAACCTCACTTTTGCCGCGGAGTATTGGGCTACGCCAATTGACGTGACAGACAGTGTGAATTGGCCTTGTCAACTGTTATACAACGCCCCATCTGATTTTTAAAATTTTGTTGTTGCTAGAAAACACTACACAAACATTCCACTACTAGCCATGTTTACGAATACGAACGTTATGTCCAAGTAATGTCAGATATTTAACCTCCAAATAAAACAGCTGTAGTGGTAAGGAAGCTGTATACTACTAGCGCTCCACGCGGTCACATTTCTCACTGCAGGAAACAGAAGACGAGCGATTTCTTTGATCAAATCTAGGCCGAGGCCGAGATTGGATGAAATATTGGACGATGTTCGCATTACACTACGTCCAATTTTTCTTTGTCCAATTCTTTGACAAATAATTTGATAGTGTAATACCGGCCTTAGATCTAGACGCCTCCGCACGTTGGCTGGTTCAAAGCTGCCAATAAGATATCACTATCTAAATATAAAATCTTTCAAATAAACTGTACTTTTAATTAATAAGAAAACTGTAGTTAATACCATCGAGCGTGGTCGTAGACTGCCATAGTGTTGGAGTTATGAAAAATAAACTTTAAGTAACAAGTATATGAAATTAATTAAACGTTTACTGTTGCAGCCATACTGACGACCGAAAAGCACCGGGTTGCCTGCGTGCACTGGTCACGGTCAGGCGACCATCTGTCGCGTCCGGTACGCTGCTAGCTTCCGTGTACCGGGCTGCTCTTCAACAAAGCTGTATGGAGTGCCAACGGCAGGCTGTACAAAAACATAAACATTTATAAAAACGGGGCGAAATTAAGCAATATTGGGTAACACCACAAGATCTGGGTATGATGTTACAAATCTATAATCTCTGCCTCATAAGCGAAACTACGTGTCTTCATAAAATTACCCAGACGCCTGTAGGAACCGAGGATGGTCTCTGAGCGAAGGTGACACGAATCATTGATGCCAACATGGTCCACGACTTACAGCCAGTGCTCTCTATCGCCACCGGTAGAGCCTCCTCGAGAACTTGAACGCGAACCTAAGCAAGCAAACAGTGTAACCGCCAAAGACTTTGGATATGAATAACCTTGGTGCTGTCTTTTCTTGCGACATTGAACCTTTCAGTGCTTTTCAAGGATCACTTGTGACGATTACTGACTGAAGTCACCCACTTCTCTTTCAAGTTGTCTTTTAGGTTAAAAATGTCCTATCCTCTTATATAGTGGTTATTCCGTATCGTCTTTTGTGACGTCAAGCAAAGTTTTGGCAAATTTCTTATGAAATCCTAGATAGGTAAACATTTTCCCTTATTTGTTTGTTCTATTTTTCCCCATTCTGTAATAGATCTTTTTATGAACTATATTAGCGATGACGGAGAGCCACGGTATTTGATTTTGATGTGCCAGTGGTTTCGTGGAGCTGCACATTTGCCTTGTTGCTATGGTGGCCTTTTTTTTTTTTTTTTTTTAAAAAAAAAAAAAAAAAAAAAAAAAAAAAAAAAAAAAAAAAAGCTTATGGGAGTTAACTACGGGGTCATCAGTCCCTAAACTTACAAACTACCTTATACTAAGGAAGGCAGAAATATCCATGCCCGAGGGGGGATTCGAACCCCCGATCGTAGTGGCCGTGCAGACCATGACTAAAGCGCATCAGTCCCCGCGGCCACCGCGGCCGGCTATGGTGGCTTCTCTGCAAGATCGGAGCAAGGTATTCTGCAGTGGTGTAGACTATTGATGCTGCTGCTATTTACGGTGTGGATGCATCTGCACCCCAGGAACTACCCGTCAATTTTCTAATACCATTACGTCGTCGATTTAGTTTCTGGCCAACACTTTTAAGGCGTTGTTTATAGGTAAGGGAAATTTCAAGTGTAACGTCCAAATACTTAGGATGGAAGTTGCGTTTCACTCTGTTGGTTAAATAACACAGCTGGTTGTTGGCGACATTAATGTTGGTGAAAAGCGCAAACTTCGTTCTTTGAAGAATTTGGGCACAGGACTTCAAGATCATCAGTTAGAGGCTTTGTCCCTTCTTTGAGAGATTTGCTTTACACTGCTGTGGCCAGTATGATGTTTTAATTTCACTTTTTAAATTAATACTATTGTCATGTTTTAGTGATTTTCCTTTAGAATATTTATTTCCTTGTTATTTTCATTAATATTACTGACATAAATGTTTGAGCAATTTTCTAAACAGATGATTTTTAATCTCAATCAAAACATAATTTCGTATATTAGACTGTATACCTACAGCAAACATATTATTTAAACCACCCATCTCAGTAAGAAGTTCAAATGTAGTTGCAGGTTGTTAGACTAATAATATTCGACAAGGTTGTTAGCCTCTTGTAGCTGGATGCACTAACGTTTTCATTGCTTATAGATGGTGATTTAATTCCATTACAGAAGATTCCTTATGTGAGCAGCATTTTCCATTTTTTAGGTCCTGTTTTATTTAATAATAATGGTTTTCAATCGTTTTTCTTCACTGTGGCTGGCCTATTATGATTAACTTGTACAAACAGCATGAAAGTTGCTTAGAAGCGTATTTGTGCGTGCCTATATATATATATATATATATATATATATATATATATATATATATATATATCAGTTGACAGAAGTAGTTGTGCAGGAATGCTCTCTCTCCCATAGTCATCATAGTCATTTCTGAACCTTCGTTTTGCCTACTGAGTAGGAATCTCTTCTCCAACCATTGTCTTTGACACCATGGTCCGTTTTTCATGGCGTTTTCCTGGGGGTGATTTACACCAAAATAACTTTAAATTTCTTCATAATTGTGATTAAGTGCATTAAACTTAATAAAAATTTGTTTCAATATCGCTAGCTACAAAAATTGCTGAAACTGTTGTTACAACCTTGCATTCTTCCTCTGTTTACACTTGTTAATAATTAAAACTGTGTTATAGATTGCCTCTTAATGTGCTGATAGCCTTACAACCTATTTCAGTATTAATTCCGAAATATTCTGTATCACCTTCCTTTACTTATTTGCCAGTACTGAAGCTTAGGACTATTAGTCAGTTGATATGCTGGTTATGTACATTTAAATTTTAGTTTTTAGGTTGTGACACATAATTATGGTTAAGTTCTGTGTCTTACTGCTTTTTCTTCTACCGTCCAGACTGAGGCTCACCCAAAGATACTGTTAGCATCAGCTGATTAGTTCCACTTATT
Source organism: Locusta migratoria (assembly GCA_026315105.1). Lineage (NCBI taxonomy): Eukaryota > Metazoa > Arthropoda > Insecta > Orthoptera > Acrididae > Locusta > Locusta migratoria. The sequence goes on from CM048749.1 coordinate 55,561,841, forward strand.
GGATAATCTCTACCTTGACGTCCAGTGTTCTCCCACACTGCTTGGACAAACACGTTAAGATCTCTTAACGTATATGGAAACAAATATCAATTCTTCTTATATGAACATATTGCTTACTGTATTATATGTTCTTTATATTTTATAGGACTACAGAACTATACTACATTAATATCTCTGAATTTCATGAAGACTGACATATTGCCACATATACCAAAGCTCAATTCTGTAATTCTGTTTTTAAAATTTTCCTTTAAGGAGCGCTTCTGTATTTAGTTTTTGTTCTAATATGTGCCTTTTCCCTAGGTCTACTTGGTTAATCATCTTTTTTTTAATTTTTTAAATCAAACTATTAATGTTGTTGTTGTGGTCTTCAATCCGGAGACTGGTTTGATGCAGCTCTCCACACTACTCTATCCTGAGCAAGCCTCTTCATCTCCTCATAAGAACGGCTACCTAAATCCATTTCAATCTGCTTACTGTATTCATCTCTTGGTCTACCTCTGCGATTTTTACCCCACACACTTCCCTCCAATTCTAAATTCACGATTCCTTGACGTCTAAGAATGTGTCCTACCAATCGATCCCTTCTTTTAGTCAAGGTATGCCAGAAACTACTATGAGCAGCACAGTGATCGCATTATCATTGTCAAGATAGATACGAAGCCAACACCAACAACAGTAGTACAGGTTTATATGCCAACTAGCTCTGCCGATGATGAGGAGATCGAAGAAATATATGAGGAGCTAGAGGAAATTATTCAGACAGTTAAGGGAGAGGAAAACTTAATTGTTATGGGAGACTGGAATTCGGTAGTAGGAAAAGGAAGAGAAGGAAAAATAGTAGGTGGATATGGACTGGGCAGGAGGAATGAAAGAGGAAGTCGACTGGTAGAATTTTGCACGGAACATGATTTAATCGTAACAAACACATGGTTTAAGAATCACAAAAGAAGGTTGTATACGTGGAAGAGACCAGGAGACACAGGAAGGTATCAGATAGATTTTATAATGGTAAGACATAGATTCCGGAACCAGGTCCTAAACTGCAAGACATACCCAGGGGCAGATATAGACTCTGACCATAACTTGTTAGTCATGAACTGTAGGCTGAAACTGAAAAAACTGCAGAAAGGTAGGAAAATAAGGAGATGGGACTTAGATAAATTGAAGGAATGTGAAGTTCTGGAGAATTTCAGAGGGAGATTTAGGCAACAATTGACAGAAACAGGGGGAAATAAAACAGTAGAAGAGGAATGGGTAGCATTGAGAGACGAAATAGTGAGGGCAGCAGAGGACAAAATAGGTAGGAAGGCAAGACCAACAAAAAATCCTTGGATATCACAGGAAATACTAAATTTAATAGATGAAAGGAGAAAATATAAAAATGCAGTAAATGAAACAGGCAAAATAGAGTACAGACGACTAAAAAATGAGATTGACAGGAAGTGCAAAATGGCTAAGCAGGAGTGGCTAGAAGCCAAATGCAAATCCGTAGAAGAATGTATAAGAAGGGGAAAAGTAGATACCGCCTACAGGAAAATAAAGGAGACGTTTGGGGACAGGAAGGGCAGCTCTACGAATATCAAGAACTCGGATGGGAAACCAGTTCTCAGCAAAGAAGGGAAAGCTGAAAGGTGGAAAGAGTACATAGAGCAGCTCTACAAAGGAAATGAACTTAGAGACGATGTTGTAGGAAGGGAAGAGGAAGTAGATGAAGATGAAATAGGAAATACTATACTGAGAGATGAATTTGACAGAGCCTTGAAAGACCTAGGTCGGAACAAGGCCCCAGGAGTAGATGACATACCCGCAGAGCTATTAAAGTCTCTGGGAAAACCAGCCATGACAAGACTATTTGAACTGGTGTGTAGGATGTATGAGACAGGCGAAATACCGTCAGACTTTAAGAAAAATGTAATAATCCCCATTCCAAAAAAATCAGGCGCAGACAGGTGTGAAAATTATAGAACCATCAGTTTGATAAGTCATGGTTGCAAAATTTTAACACGAATTATCTACAGGAGAATGGAAAAGCTGGTAGAAGCTGACCTCGGGGAAGATCAGTTTGGATTCAGGAGGAACGTAGGAACCCGGGAGGCAATACTCACTTTACGTCTTATCTTAGAAGATAGATTAAGGAAAGGCAAACCTACATATTTAGCTTTTGTAGATTTGGAGAAAGCTTTTGACAATGTTGACTGGAATACACTCTTTCAAATTCTGAAGTCAGCAGGGGTAAAATACAGGGAAAGGAGAGTTATTTACAACTTGTACAAAAGCCAGATCGCAGTTATTAGACTCGAAGGGCATGAAAGGGAAGCATCAGTTGGGAAGGGAGTAAGACAGGGTTGTAGCCTTTCTCCGATGTTATTCAATTTGTACATCGAGCAAGCGGTGAAGGAAAGCAAGGAAAAATTTGGAATAGGGATTAAAGTTCAGGGGGAAGAAATAAAAACATTGCGTTTTGCTGATGACATTGTAATTCTATCAGAGACAGCAAAGGACCTGGAAGAGCAGTTGAATGGAATGGACAGTGTGTTGAAGAGAGCGTATAAAATGAACATTAACAAGAGCAAAACAAAAATAATGGAATGCGGTCTTAGAAAATCAGGCGATGCTGAAGGAATTAGATTAGGTAACGAAACAATGAAGGTGGTAGATGAGTTTTGTTACTTGGGTAGTAAAATAACATGCGATGGTCGTAGTACAGAGGATACAAAATGCAGAATGGCAATGGGAAGAAAAGCATTTTTGAAAAAGAGAAATTTGCTAACATCGAATATTAATTTAAGTGTAAGGAAGTCTTTTCTGAAGGCATTTGTGTGGAGTGTTGCCTTGTATGGGAGTGAAACATGGACGATAAGCATTGCGGACAGGAAGAGGATAGAGGCTTTTGAAATGTGGTGCTACAGAAGAATGCTGAAGATTAGGTGGGTAGATCGCATAACTAATGAAGAGGTACTGAACCGAATTGGTGAGAAAAGGAATTTTTGGCATACCCTGACTAAAAGAAGGGATCGCTTGGTAGGACACATTCTTAGACATCGGGGAATCGTAAACTTAGCATTGGAGGGAAGTGTGTGGGGTAAAAATCGCAGAGGGAGACCAAGATACGCGTATAGTAAGCAGATTCAAATAGATGTGGGTTGCCGTTCTTATGAGGAGATGAAAAGGCTTGCTCAGGATAGAGTAGGGTGGAGAGCTGCATCAAACCAGTCTCCGGACTGAAGACCATAACAACAACAACAACATGCCAGAAATTCCTTTTCTCCCCAATTCTGTTCAGTACCACCTGATTAGTGACACAATCCATCCCCCTAATCTTAAACATTCTTCTGCAACACGACATATCAAAAGTCTCTATCCTCTTCCTATTTGCACTGATTATCGTCCAAGTTTCATTTCCATACAAGGCAACAGTTTACACAGATACCTTCAGAAAGGACTTCCTTACGATTAAATTAAGATTCGATGTTAACAAATTTCTCTTTTTCAAAAATGCTTTTCTTCCCATTGCCATTATGCATTTTATATCCTCTGTACTGCGACCATCATGTGTTATTTTACTGCCCTAGGAAATTTATTGTTTCGTTACCCAATGTAATTCCTTTAGGATCGACTGACTTTCTTATTCTGCACACTATTACTCTTGTTTTGCTCTCATTAATGTTCATCATCTTATACGCATCTTTCGACACAACTGTCCATTCCGTTCAGCTGCTCTTGTTGTCTCTGAGAGAATTACAATATCATCGGCAAAACGCAGTGTTTTTATTGCTTTACCTTGAACTTTAATTCCATTTCTCCTTGCTTTCGTTTATAGCTTGCTCATTGTACAAACTGAATAACATTGGAGAAAGGCTACAACCCTGTCTTACTCCCTTCCCAACCAATGCATCCCCTTTCATGCCCTTCAACTAACTACCGCCTTCTCGTTTTCGTTCAAGTTATAAATAACCATCCATTCCCTATATTGTCCAACCGAATTCTCATACACAAACAGCATTTGACGTTGCCTGGTGAAACGTTGCTGTGATGCTTCCCGTAAGGAGGAGAAATCCATACCATCACGTTTTCGACTTTGATAAAGCTCGGATTGTAGCCTATCGCGATTTCGGTTTATCGTATTGCGACATTGCTGCTCGGGGTGGTAGCGATCCAATGACTGTTAGCAGAATATGGAATCGATGTGTTCAGGAGGCAATACGGAACGCCATGCTGGATCCCAACAGTCTCATATCACTAGCAGTCGAGATGGCTGTAAAGGATCGTGCAGCCACGTCTCGATCCCTGAGTCAACAGATGGGGGCGTTTGCAAGATAACAACCATCTGCATGAACACTTCGACAACGTTTGCAGCAGCGTGGACTATCAGCTCGGAGGCCATGGCTGTTGTTACCCTTGACGCTGCATCACAGGAGCGCCTGCGATGGAGTACGCAACGACGAACCTGGGTGCAGGAATGTCAAAATGTCAATTTTCGGATGAATCCAGGTTCTGTTTATAGCATCATGATGGTTGGAACCGTGTTTGGCCACAGAGCGGTGAACGCACATTGGAAGCGTGTATTCGTCATCGATATACTGGCGTATCACCCTGCGTCACGGTATGGGGTGCCATTGGTTACACGTCTCGGTCACCTCTTGTTCGCATCGACGGAACTTTGAACAGTGGCCGTTACATATAGGATGTGCTCTACCCTTCATTCGATCTCTGCGAAACCCTACATATCAGCAGGATAATGCACGACCTCATGTTTCAGGTCCTGTACGGGCCTTTCTAGATACTGAAAACGTTCGACTGCTGCTCTGGCCAGCACAGTCTCCAGATCTCTCACCAACTGAAAATGTCTGGTCAATGGTGGCCGAGCAACTGGCTCGTCACAACACGCCACTCACCTCTCTTGATGAACTGTGGTATCGTATTGAAGCTGCATGGGCACCTGTACGTGTACACGCTATCCAAGCTCTGTTTGACTCAATGCCCAGACGTATCAAGGCCGTTATTACGGCCGGAGGTAGTTGTTCTGGATACTGGTGTCTCAGGATCTATGCTCCCAAATTGCGTGAAAATGTAATCACATGGCAGTTCTAGTATAATATATTTGTCCAATGAATACCCGTTTATCACCTCTATTTTTTCTTAGTGTAGCAACTTTTATGGTCTGTAGTATAAATGTCAGTGTAAAGGAATATATTTCAATACCAGTCGCACCTAAAACGCTTCGAAGGTATTATACTCCAGATACGTAACTTCGATAAATTTAATGTCTTACTAAGTAGAGCCAAGTGAACAGTATTTTATGCTGCAAACGATGTCAATGCAAAATTTAAGATATTTATAGACACCGCAAAACAATTGTTCCACGCTCAGCGAAAAAATTCAAAACAACAAACGAGGCAAAGGCGCTTGTTCAAATGTTGAAATGTTTGTAGCCGCGGTGGAGTAGCCGAGCGGTCTAAAGCATGTCGCTGCGGATCGCGCGGTTGCTCGCCGTGGAGGTTCTACTCTTCCCTGGGGCATGGGTGTGTGTGTTTGTCGTTAGGTTAGTTTACATTAGTTTAAGTAGTTTGTAAGCTACGCACTGATGACCACGCAGTTTGGTCCGTTAGATTTACAAACATTTTAACATTTTTTGAAATGTTTGTAGAGCTTATGGGACTTAACTACGGGGTCATCAATCCCTAAACTTACAAACTACTTATGAACTAGCTAACACTAAGGACGGTACAAATTTCCATGCCTGAGGGGGGGGATTCGAACCCCCGACCGTAGTGGTCGTGCAGACCGTGACTGGCGCGCCGCAGTACCCTTGGCCTCCACGCCCGGCAAAAGCGCTCGTGAAAGACATATGTCCTCAGCCAGGTCAAAGAAATCAAGGAAGACACTTCCGCAGCCTACTATCCCGCACGGCACGTGTGCCCGTCACCTGGATAACATGTGTAGTTCGGACGTGTTAAAGCAGCACGTCTGGCTTCTGTCGTGCAGCGGCGGTCGCAGAGTAGGAGGAGGGGAGGTCTCGTCAGCAGACAGGCGCTCCCGCGGAAGTGCTCCGCGGAAAAGCTTCGGCAGGGGGAGGGGAGGGGGAGGGGGTTGCTCGCCGGCGCCCCCCCCCCCTCCACCCACGCCGCCCCCACGCCGCTACTCGGCCGCCTGCACGCCCCAGCGGCCCCGGTCCGGCCAACTCGCCGTGAAATGCGACAAGAATGGCCGAGTGATTTAAATGTGTCCGCGCCGCAGCCGGCCGCGCACAATGATTCAATCCGGCGCTTTTTGTCGGCGCCGAGTTTGCCGGCAGGTGCTTCCCTTCCCTTCCCTCCCTTCCTCCTCTTCTTCCTTCCCCCAGTCTCCCGGCCCATCCTTCCTCTCGCGGCTCGAGGTCCCTGTCGTGCCCAACCGTCCGTGGGCCTGACCTCATTACAGCGGCCAGCTTCTGCTCGCGTCCATTCGAGGAAGCCCCGCTCGCCCAGATATCGAATCTCCGGCACTGGACTCGTGACACCCTCAACTACTTCTCTCACTCCTATTGATATAACTCACCCTGACGCTGATGCTGTGCCACGGACCAAGGTCAACAACTAACTGACGTCTGTCACTTTTTTTTTCTTTATTGAATTTTAATGCCCTAATACAGGCAGGCTGGCAGCAGCCAAGCGAATGGTAAACAATGGACAAAACAGAAAATAAAATTAAAGGTGATAAAATGGTGCTTTTACAATGACAAGATAAGAATTTGGGAGAATGTTAAAAGACAATATGACAGTGGACAGAACATATATGGTTGTTAAAACAAGACATTGCCACGGTGGCTAAAAAACACTCACTGCAGACGACGAGACATAACAAGACGGCGACATTGAGGTAAAAAAAAAAAACACTGAACACTGGTGTACGCAACGTTAAAAAACACTGGGCGACGAAACACTATACACACGAAGCACTGAACACGAAAAAAAAAACACAGCACTGTGCTGGCCCTGCAGGGGGATGGGGGGGGGGAGGATGGAGAAGGCGCGGGGGAAGGGGAAGGAGGTGGGGGAGGGGAGAATGGGGGAAACCGGAAGGAGCTCCCGGGGATGTGGAGAAAGGAGGGGGCGACGTCTGTCACCGAACAGAACTCATTACATCCTGTGAAAGAAATAGAAGAAAAAGGAGAAGAAAAGTCTCTGGTGTCTGTATCTTATAGTTTCAATAATCAAAGTTTCCAAAATTCAATCTATCAGTTAATAAACTTCAGAGTCAAAAATAATTTGACTCAGGTTTTTGTGTCTCGTTTCCGCCGGTTGTCGTGGGTGTCGGTGGCCGAGTAGAGAAAGACCGACACAGGAAAATAGGATGCACGCGTGTGCGGCTGAGGTGACCAGCCAGTGAGACATATGTGAGATATATGTATTTAGAAGAAATAGTACAATACTTAACTTTGTTAACTGAAGACTAGAGGAATGTAGATACATAGTTTAACTAGGTAGAAGCCTGCCTACTGATGAGTTCTAGTGCCTGTTCTCTTGCCAAGTGGCCGATCCAGTTCAGTGGTGGCCACGAGCGGGGTTGCAGCAGAGGGCGCTCGTGGCCGACGTCGTAAGAACGCCGCGCCGTGCTTGCCTGGCGGCGAGTGGCAAAAGTACGTGGCGCGCACTTCAGACTTGTGCGACACCATACAGGTAATGTTCTGTGTTTATCTGAGGGTATTCACTATGTTCATATTCTGAGTAAGGTGAAGTAGAACGGGTTAAAGTTTGCTTTAATTCTCTCGTAGCTCGATGAGATGTTCCGACGTCGCCGATTCTGGTACAGTCGAATTGACAGTCTCGTCGATTCTGAAAACAAATCTCAAATAAACATTAGTAGGACGTCGGTATGTCGATCGTAGATTGTGCAATAACAGTCGATCAATATCAATACTGGTTCACGGCGTAAGAATTGAATGCTTTTTCTCTGATGCTAAATATCGAGCCGGCCGCTGTGGCCGAGGGGACTGAGGCGCTTCAGTCACGGTCTGCACGGCCACTACGGTCGGTGGTTCGAATCCCCCCTCGGGCATGGATATTTGTGCCGTCCTAGTTCGTAAGTAGTTCATAAGTAGTTTGTAAGTTTAGGGACTGATGACCCCGTAGTTAAGTCCCATAAGCTGTACAAACGTTTGAACATTTTTTGAGCTAAATATCGAAAGACATTTAAAGTTGACCATGTACAGCTTCTAGCCGTCCCAGGTTGATAGGTCCCTTCGTAATACGACATACACAGACATCCAGATCTAAGAAATGAAGTTATCTCGCTCACTGAATAAGTTACAAATTTGCTTTTCATTCGTGCCGTTTATTGCTGATCGCAGCGAGATAATAGTTTACAACTCGTAACGTCAATCAACATTCCGTAGATACATGAATGCGTGAATTATATATCAGTTTCGTCCTTCTATACCCCCATACAATAGAAGTCTCCTTCTTCCATACCGAGCGGGGTGGCGCAGTGGTAACACACTGGACTCGCATTCGGGAGGACGGTGGTTCAAATCCACCTCCGACCATCCTGATTTGACCGGGAGATCCCTTACGGGATTGTTCGGTCGCCTGAGTGTAAGTCTTTCTAATTGACGCCGCGTGGGCAACTTACGTGCCAATGATGATGATGATTAGGACAACACACAATACCCAGTTCCCTGCCGGGAATCGAACCCGGGCCCCCTGCGTGGTAGTCAGCGATGCTGCCGCTGAGCTACGGAGGCGGACAACTGAGAGGAAAAGTATGAGGAAAAAGTTCGGCACGTTTTCAGAACAACACTGGCCTGAAATGCCTGTACAGAAATTGCAGTTAATTGTTTTCTCTGTAAAACCTACAAAGTTTCAGTCATGTATGGTGAAGCCAGTTATGGTCTGAATGTTTGAAACAGTTGGTTTATTTAGCATTTGTTAAATTATATAGGCCTATTTGCATGTATTTTAACATGTGGCTGGTGATCTGAATTGTATTCTTACCTTCGAAAACTATAAAGGTTTCGTGTCAGTTCGATCGTTAATGTTGTGTGATATTTATCTAATTGTAAAAATTTACTCATAAGTCAACTCTATGTATTTTAATTTATGTTTATTTCGTATGTTGTTGTGGTCTTCAGTCCAGAAACTAGTTTGATGCAGCTCTCCACCCTATTCTATCCTGAGCAAGCCTCATAGGAACGGTAACCTACATCCGTTTGAATCTGCTTACTGCATTCATCTCTTGGTCTGTATCTGCTCTTTTTACCCCAACCACTTCCCTCCAATGCTAAATTCACGATTCCGTGATGTCTAGGAATGTGTCCTACCAATCGATCCCTTCTTTTAGTCAAGGTATGCCAGAAATTCCTTTTCTACCCACTTCTGGTCAGAAACCTCCTCCTTAGTTACGCGATCCACCCACCTAATCTTCATCATTTTTCTGTAGCACCACCTTTCAATAGCCTCTATCTTCTTCCTGCCTGCACTGTTTATCGTCCAAGTTTCACTCCCAAACAAGGCAACACTCCACACAAATATCTTCAGAAAGGACTTCCTTACGCGTAAATTAATATTCTATGTTGACAAATTTCTGTTTTTCAGAACGCTTTTCTTCCCATTAACAATCCGCATTTCACATCCTCTGTCTTTCGACCGTCATATGTAACTTTGCTGCCAAAGTAACAAAACTGATCTACCACCTTTAATGTGTCTTTACCTACTCTAATTCTTTCAGCATCGCCTGATTTCTTGACTCTAATTCAATTACGTTTGTTTCATATTGTTAATGTTCAACACACCGTCCATTCCGTTCAACTGCTCTTCCAGGTCTTTTGCTGACAGTATTACAATGTCATCGGCAAAACGCAATGATTTTATTTCTTCTTCAAATTTCTTCTTGCTGTTCTTTATAGCTTGCTCAAAGTACAAACTGAATAACATTGGAAAAAGACTAGAACTCTGTCTTAGTCCCTACCCAACCACTGCATCACTTTCATGCCTTTCAATTCTAACAACCGCAGACTAGTATTTGTACAAGTTGTGAATAACCATCCGTTCCGTATGTTTTACTCCTGGTTGCTTTAGAATTTGGAAGAGAGTATTCCAATCAACATTGTCAAAAGCTTTCTCCAAATCTACAAAAGCTAGAAATGTAGATCCACCTTTCCTCGTTCTATCTTTCAAGAAGAGTCCTGAGGTGAGGATTGCCTTCCATGTTCCGACATGTCTCCTGAATCCAAACTGATCTTCCCCGAGGTCGGCTTCTAGCAGCTTTTCCAGCTTTACGTAAATAATTCGTGTTATAATTTTGCAAACCGTGATTTATCAAACTGATGGTTCTGATATTTTCGCACCTGTCTGCGCGTGATTTTTTTGAAATGGGCAATATTACATTCTTCTTAAAGTCTGAGGGTATTTCGCGTGCCTCGTACATCTTACGCACTAGATGAAATACTTTTGTCAAGGCTGGTTCTTCGAGACACTTCAGTAGCTCTGAGGGAATGTTCGAGTGGTGAATTCTTTTCAGGGTTTATTTTAGATTTTATTTGGCCTAAATGAGGCAATGACAGAGCCTATTTCAGGCGCGTAAATGTTCTTTTTGGGATGTAAAACTCCGCGGTCTAGTAATACCGTGTGTTTCGCAGTGGCTCACACGGAAGGTGGCTGAGAGGACCATGGAGGTAAGAATAAAGGGAGGTGGCGCTGTGTATCCCAGCCGTACTGCGCTTTGAAGCCGGGGCCTCCATCACACTCCAACCAAATCACTGACAGTGTGTTATATAGCTGTGTCTGTATTTACAGTCGCTAATTGCAAACTGGTTGTTTTAAGTTTTTGTTTAGATTACAATCTCGAAAAACTAAAAATTTCGCGTTTATTCTGTTTTAAAAAAAGTTGTTATTACAATATTACGAGTAAAATCGTGGTTTATTTCTTTAGCTAATCTGACGATCGTCAGATAAAGTAATTCGACTGAGTGAACCAACGCCATATTTACGATCACAGTGACTTTGTGTAGAAAGTTTCATTAATATTGAAACAAGGGTTTGCTCTCGAAATCATTGACTTAATAAAAATCAAATTTACATTTTATTACTTATTCATTGGTCAATAGTATGTTAAGTGGGGGAAATAATTTTCATTTTTAAGAAATTGAAAATCATAAGAGAAAAATACGCTGCATTACAAGTAAGATGTTGTATAGGTTCGTTCACAATAAAAGTGGTAAAATCACGCGTTAGCGAGGCAATTTACACATGAATTGGCATTTCCGTCGAAATGTTCAAATGTTTGTAAATCTATGGAACTCAACTGCTTGGTTATTAGTCCCTGCCGGCCGCGGTGGCCGAGGAGACTGAGGCGCTTCAGTCACGGTCTGCACGGCCCTTACGGTCGGGGGTTCGAATCCCCCCTCGGGCATGGATATTTGTGCTGTCCTAGTTCGTAAGTAGTTCATAAGTAGTTTGTAAGTTTAGGGACTGATGACCCCGTATTTAAGTCCCGTAAGCTTTACAAACATTTGATTTTATTAGTCCCTAGCTTACAAACTACTTAATCTGAGGTAAACTAAACTAAGGACAACACAAAGACCCATGCCCGAGGGGGGGAATCGAATTTCCGACGGCGGACGGCCATTTCCTTCGATTTAGCGCCACATTCACAACGAGTCGTACATATAAACATCACACAAGTCACCATAACAGTGCAAAATCCTTCTAAAAACGAGTGACAAGCATACGCAAACTAGGTAAATACAGCAGTGTTTTGGTGGACCCAGATGGCTACCGTTGGCTTCACAGCTGTGGCGTCAGGGCGCCTCCGTTTATTGGAGAGGCCAGTGTTTGGCGCCTGGTGGGGCGGCGTCGCTGCAGCGCGCAGCAGACAGCTTCTCTACTAGAGGTCTGCAAATCGCCAGTTTCGCTCGCTCGTACTCGGTCGAGTGCGCAACGCTCGTCGGTGGCGCGGCGAGCGTGTTCGCTCGGAGCGAGCGTGTTGACACTCGAACGAGGCTACGTGGGGCGGGGCGGGCACAGGCCGCACAGCGTGGCGCTGCCGCTGTACTCGCAAGGAAACCTGCCCAAGTGTCACTCTCCGATTGTTATGAAATTTGCATATTTTATAATACATGAAAAACTATGGGACACGTAATTTTTTACCGGCGGAAAAACATATTTAAGGTGTGAAACGGCCCCTCCAAAATTGGGTTAAATTAGAAAAAAGGCGATAACTTAGAGATTAGTGAAACGATTTTAATGAATTTTGGTATGAAAGTATATTTTGATAAAAAAACAAATTTCATGGATTCAGCTTCGATTAAATGAAAAAAAAATTTTTTTTTTAGTACAAAAAATTGGTCACTTTAGGGGTAGTTGCCCTCCTAATTGTCACTTCCCCTGCAATGTACCTAGGCCGATCTCTTATCAAAAGATACTTTCATACCAAAAAATGATTACAATCGCTTCATTAATCTCTAAGTTATCAAGATTTTTCTATTTTACCCCGCACTGCGGCGCGCCAGTCACGGTCTGCACGGCCACTACGGTCGGCGGTTGAATCCCCCCTCGGGCATGGATATTTGTGCCGTCCTTAGTATTAGCTAGTTCATAAGTAGTTTGTAAGTTTAGGGACTGATGACCCCGTAGTTAAGTCCCATAAGCTCTACAAACATTTTATTTGACCGGGTCCCACAGTTTTCATGTATTATAACAAATCCAAATTTCATAAAAATCGGAGAGTGACACTTGGATAGGTTTCCTTATCAGTCGCTACGGCAGCGAGCCTGTGGCTCTGAGGTGTGGGCTGCTCTTGCGTCTGACGCACCCCCGCTAACTAAAGGAACTAAAATCAGTTATGCTGTAGACGTCTATTCCTGAATAGTAGCATGTAACCGCAATATCATTATACCGTAAACGAGACAAAAAGGTTGTTTTTACCAACTACAAAATTTGAAAGTATTGTAAAGGATCTAAAGAGAAACGACGGAACGAACAACGTTTTTATTGCAATTTACAAACGTGAAAATTACCGTACAACAAAGTGTACTTTATCCCCAAACTATTCGTTAGTGGCATTCAAAATTTTGCAGTCAGGATTTATTCTCAAGCGTCTAGTTTGCCCCCGACACTCGCCTTGGACTCGAGTGGCGCTGCGGTGGGCGACCGAGTGGCGAGCGGGCAGTGTGGACGGTCGGGCCGGTCGAGCGTGCCGCTCGAACGAGCGTGGAGGAAGTCGAGCGCAGCCACAGGCCTTGCCGCAAGCTGCAGTACCGACACCTGTCGGACTGTAATAGAATGACATGTATCACGCGATTCGAGCGAGGTGCAGACCTCTATTCTCTACTCGTACAACTGGCTGTACTATATACCTGCGGAAGAGACGCTCGGCTGGGCGCAGCCACAGTCGCCGCACTGCCAGCCGACACTTACCGTCCGCAGACCTCTCTCTCCTCGCTTCTGCCGCGTTTCACATAACTGCGAGGGCTTTACTCAATTACCAACTAATATTTAGGCTCAACAAAAATTACAATTTACTTTTTTATACACTTAAAAGTGGTAGGGAGGGCATCTCATCACTCCGTAACTAAAAAACCATATCCTAAAATACAACGCCGACAATCCGAATGCGGGACAAAGCCAAAAGAAAATAAGAAGAATTGCAACCTAAAAGGCGCGCATATAAGTTCTGTGCATGGTCTCAGGAGATAAAGAGAGCAGGCGCAGACATGTGTGAAAAAATACAGAACTATCAGTTTCATAAGTCATGGTTGCAAACTACTAACACGAATTATTCAAACAATAATGGAAAAACGTAGAAGCCGACGTTGGAGATGATCGGTTTGGATTCAGCAGAAATGTAGGAACACATGACGAAATACCTTACGCCTCATCTTACTAGATAGATTAAGGAAAGGCAAACCTACATTTCTAGCTTTTGTAGGTCTGGAAAAAGCTTTGGATAATGTTGATTGGAATACACTTTTTCAGATCTTGAAATCAGAAGGAGTAAAATATAGGAAACGGAAGTTTGTTCATAATTTCTACAAAAACCAGCCAGTAGTTATCAGAGTTGAAGGGCATGAAAAGGATGCAGACGTTGGGAAGAGTGTAAGGCATTTTTTTTTTCAGCCGACTCGTTTTGGGAGGGCGGACGGGGCGGAGACGATGAACTCCATACCATTGACGGTCGCGTAGCCTCCGGATCGTATTGGTAGCAACAACTCTCATAAAATAACGTCACACTTCCGACCAACAGTCACTGGAAAAGCTGTGTACCACATGATCCCAAGCCCATATTGCTTATCAAAAAGCCCTTGTACAATACTGAATACTTTAAATTGGCTCGAACGCAGTATAAGCATACTACTATAAGACTGCGTTATATTGTGATTAACAACAAAATATAATTTTATGCGAACTGAACACTATCCCGAACGCAACCCTACTTCGTCCATTAAGTTCAAGAAAGGCAAATATCACTGTTGATGGGCCCATGTAAGGCGTAAGGCTTTGTGTCGAGCAGTAAGCCTACATGAGTGAACTTGGTGGTCCAGCATCGAAGTCCGCAGCAGTAGTCGGAACAATTCTCGTCAGTCGTCGTTGGTCCCGCTGGTACAAGGTCTCTTTCAAATGTTCAAATGTTTGTATAGTCTATGGGACTTAACTACGGGGTCATCAGTCCCTAAACTGACAAACTACTTATGAACTACTTACGAACTAGGACGGCACAAATATCCATGCCCGAGGGGGGATTCGAACCCCCGACCGTAGTGACCGTAAAGACCGTGACTGGAGCGCCTTAGTCCCCTCGGCCATCGCGGCCGGCAAGGTCTCTTTCCGGCTGCAGCGCTGTCGGAGATGTGATGTTTTACCGGATTCTCGAAGTACACAGTACAATCGTGAAATGGTCGTACGGGAAAATCAACACCTGTCTCTCATTCTCGTGCGCCTACTGTAACTCCACATTCAAAATTTAATTAGCGTGCACCAGCCGCTCTTCAATGTATAATAGTACGATTAGTAAGTTTACTCTCTGTACCAAAGATGACACAAGTGATCGTAAGAGAATGCAAACGCTCGCTAATGTCTGGCAACTCCGTGTTACTACTGTCGGGCGGTAGCGGAGGCCTTATTTTGTCAGCGAGAACAGTGACGCGATGGTATAAAGCCGTCGGCATGCAAGTGAATGACTGTGGCCAACGTGGCGAGTTTCTGACGTCACAACGCGAGAAACGCACTTTGGCGAGGCTTTCCCAACGTGTTGGGCAGTATCAAGCATGCCAGATATTCTGAACGTGCGTCTGAAAGATCACCAATAAGGTGGGAGAACGCCACCGACGTCACACCTCGTGGCTACCCGGGGGGGGGGGGCGGGGGGGGAGGAGGGAAGCTCTTTTCGGTAGACGTAAATAGCTCGTATTTGATGAGTTTTATGTATATAGCTTACGTCTTATGAATATGTATCACTTCAAAGCAAGTAAAAGTAAGTGAGTAAATTAAGAATCTCTCCAAAACTGGTCATTGGAGGTACTATTTGTTGGAATAAGTAACCGAAACGTCTTATATGTGGTTAAAAAATCCATATTACAGAAATCTGCCGTTTCAAGGCAAGGCGCACTGAAGAACCATCAAAACGAATTGTTCTTTATATCATTTGTTGTACTTACGTGTCAGTAGCCGACATATCTACCAGGACTGTATACAACACGCCTAATACCATTGTTACTCGACGTATTATCTGGCTAGCGCCGGCAGGAAAATTGTGGAGTATGAAAGTGATAGGTGCGAAGACGCTGGTTCAAGACTACACTCGGGCAAATATTTATTTTTTCTCATTTAGGGTTTTATGATAGACAAAAGGACTTTCCTATAAATTTCATAGAAGAGTACTGTATAGTATTCGATGCTATGTAAACGTAAGTGCGCATCCTCTAACGAGTGACTTCGTTGAATTCGTTTTATGGACAGGACAGTTTGCACCTTACTTAGAATAAAATACGCACTTTAATGCTTCGCGTCTTGCATTTTACACGTTCTTAACATTCTACAACTGAATAGTAACGTCGATACCTTTCAAATTTTACTAAAAAGCGAGACTGTTGTAGTAATGTTTGCCTCATGCGAAGGCCTATTGTAATTTTATGCCGCACAGTTTGTCACGAAACGTTTGTAACTCGCTGCATTTATTGATACAATATGCAACAATTGATCTATGTTCATTGATTTTGTTGTTACTTAAGGCCCGTCGCACAGATCATGACGAACATATACAAAAGCGCGGAAATATCCGTTTTGATAATGCAGGAATTCTACTCTTTTGATTTCATAAACAGTGTGATTCCAGGACCAGATGGCGCCAACAACTGTCGCTGGAGCGCGCTGCAGTCGCGTGTAGCTCACTGAGGCACACGTCTCGTATGCACAAGTCACGCCGTCTCCCAGCGTTCAGCCGCACGTTCGACTAGGCACATAGACCGCACACGTTGAGACACACGTTCCGTGTGACGACGGCTTAGGGTGTGGCCATAGTGGCTCTGATTCGGTGGGTTTTACCGACGTCAGACATCGGCGTAAAACGGCCGATCGTTTCAAAACAGTGCTCCACTATGGGCACGGTCACAGTGTTGCCGATCTCATCGTCAGACGTCGGTGAAATTCAAATCAGTTTGTTTTCTTCGGCCAAATCGACCGACCTTCTCACACGGCAGATATGGACAGTGAGAAACTGAAAGAAAGAAAGGGATTGTGGCCCCAAAAGACGATTAATACACTCCTGGCCATTAAAATTGCTACACCACGAAGATGACGTGCTACAGACGCGAAATTTAACCGACAAGAAGAAGATGCAGTGATATGCAAATGATTAGCTTTTCAGAGCATTCACAAAAAAACGTGCTGACACGAGGAAAGTTTCCAACCGATTTCTCATACACAAACAGCAGTTGACCGGCGTTGCCTGGTGAAACGTTGTTGTGGTGCGTACCATCACGTTTCCGACTTTGATAAAGGTCGCATTGTAGCCTATCGCGATTGCGGTTAATCATATCGTTACATTCCATTTCGCGTTGGTCGAGATCCAATGACTGTGAGCAGAATATGGAATCAGTGGGCAATACGATGTGCCGTGTTGGATCCCAACGGCCTCGTATCACTAGCAGTCAAGATAACAGGCATCTTATCCGTGTGGCTGTAACGGATCTTGCAGCCACGTCTCGATTCCTGAGTCAAGAGATGGGGACGTTTGCAAGACAACATCCATCGGTACGAATAGTTCGACGACTTTTGCAGCAGCACGGACTATCAGCTCAGAGACCATGGTTGCGGTTACCCTTGACGCTGCATCACAGACAGGAACACCTGCGATGGTGTACGCAACGACGAATCTGACGTGCACGAAAAGCAAAACGTCATTTTTCGGATGATTCCAGGTTCTGTTTACAGCATCATGACGGTCGCATCCGGGTTTGGAGACAACGCGGTGGACGCACATTGGAAACGTGTATTCGTCATTGCCATACTGGCGTATCACCAGGCGTCATGGTACGGGGTGCCATTGGTTACACATCTCGGTCACCTCTTGTTCGCATCGACGGCACTTTGAACAGTGGCCGTTACATTTCAGATGTGTTACAACCCGTGGCTCTATCCTTCATTCGATCCCTGCGAAACCCTACATTTCAGCAGGATAATGCACGACCGCTTGTTGCGGGTCATGTACAGGCCTTTCTGGATACGGAAAATGTTCGACTGCTACCCTGGTCAGCACATTCCCCAGATCTCTCACCAATTGAAAACGTCTGGTCAATGGTGGCCGAACAACTGGTTCGTCACAATAAAAGTAGGCCACTGTACGAAATTAAAGCTTAATTCTGGTAGGAGGTACCCAGATAAGAGTTTACTGTCACATAAAAAGCTTAATTTGAACAGTGAAATTAGCAAAGGGTCCGTGTGAGCTACCGGCTACTCCTTGCTTTAAAACCTTGTTCCCTGGCCCAAATTGAGAACTGACTTGATTCAAATTACTCTAACAAAAGGAAGTTAACGACACAGTGGCCAATATAATTAATAGAGAAACCACCAATATTAAAGTTATTGCATAAAGGTGGCTAAGAAAACATTTATGGCGCAACGGAACTTAAACATAAAAAAATTGCATCTGAGCTTGTTCTCAGCTTTGTCGACATACAATATAAAATAAGAAGGGGGAAGGTGCTCGAAAAACTACGATTTATAGGCAAGTCAAAATTATACTGAACATAACTTGTTTATTCAGGTCGAACTCAAGCAAAATGGGAAACCAATTTTGTTAGTACAATAAAAAGCATCCCATTCACTGAAAGTAATACTGACATTGCTTAGCATTGAAATTAACATAAATTGCACAGAACGTAACCCTACTGGGGTGAGGAATTACAAACAACACTCACTCGCTCACACACACGCAATGCAACAGCAAAACTCACCAAAATCAGCGCGCTGAAACGAGGCAGAAGCAGGCGCACCTATCGTAGGCGAAATTCATCAAAGCCGGAGGTATCACACAACACAATATACAATGAAACTGCGAAGATGGCTCTGGCCTGTCATGCCTGATTTGAGATGGTCCGTGAGTATAGCAAAGTTAAGTTGGATTTAGATTAGACAGCGAGCAAACACGCTAACGGACACACGGCTTACGTTACATGATCGCACTCCACTGACGATGAAGTGGTTAAAAGTCGGATCCATTACACAAAACCACTGAGGACTCATAAGCTGCAATCTGATGCTAAACTATCTAGGCACTGGTTTTATGAGAAGTGGCGTGAATTCAGGTGACTAGCTGCAAACCCCTGAAGTCGGAGTTCGGACCCACGTGGTTCCGAAAACCGATAAAAATGTATAAATTTACGAAAAATAAAGAAAACTGACTACAGCCTGCAACCCCTAGAACTGCGTAGAATTTTATAAGGAAGCTACTGCAATACAGTAACATGCGATTGGGAGCGTTCACAGAGACGAAAGAAGTCCGGTCTTGAAAACCAGGAAAGTGAAATAATTACAAAAACGGAAAAGTGAGTATAAAACTACGACATGCAACCCTTAGAAATACATATAATTTCATAATCAGACTATTGAAGGAGGTTGTACAGAGCTCGGAGAGAATTAGTGACAAAGACTGAGTGCATACTGCAAGTTCGGAGAAGAAACAGCAAAATTAAAATAGGCGGGAAGAGAAGATCGCGAAATGTTAGTGGAAATCAGAAGTATAGTTACTTGCTTGATAAGCATGGAACAAACAATAGTGGAAGTTGAAGGCTTTGTTCTAAGAACCAACAACGTGGAACACATATCACTCACAGAAGGAAACGATAAGAAAGATTTTACATGCACTGTGCAAAAATGAACATATCGTCTGTTGGAAATCGGGCCCCACAAAGCTAGAAAGAATTTACACAGAGTTCGTACACCGCCACATAATCACAAAAGGTTTGAACGTACCAGGCCGTTATCAAACAGCAACTAGTAACACATACACCGCTTTTATCTGTTGTAAATCACTGGATTGAAAATCTAGAACACATTTCCATGCACGATCGGAAAAAATATTCCGAAAAATTAATATAAGTTCATGCTAGACAATGAATCGCTACCATCTCCGCAGACACAAGAGAGGAACCAACCTTACCTCGCCGCGGTCTGAGCACAAAGTGAAGACCTAGTGGCCAGGAGGCGCGGGAAAGCTCCTGCAAACTGGGAAATCCATGATAACAGTGGGGGTGGGGAGAGAAGAGCGCAAGACTCGCCCTGGGGAAGGCTCGTCGATTGTAACCAAAGGGTGCAGAAACCTCTTTGGTCACATCAGCAGCAGGGGTTGGTAACGACTAACTATCGACTTTGAGCCAGAGAGAACCACGCAAAACGAGCTATCACTACCCACTTTCAGACTGCCATTAAATTCTCGCACATCCACTTAAAACAAGTACACATTCTCACAGAGACAATAATAAATAATTAAAATAACAAAATCCTAGCTAACTAACGTTCCAAAAACTAATATTTTAAAAACATGAAATAAAAATGCTATTCCTGATCCCTTAAAAATTGGGGTTCTAGTTTTAAAAAAATGCTAATCCAGCAACACCAAATAAATTACAAATTTATAAATAAAATATATGGAAGACGACAGATGGTCGTCTTTCAACAATACGCCGTTCACTACTCTTTGATGAACTGTGGTATCATGTTGAAGCTGCGTGGGAATCTGTACCTGCACGCGCCATCCAAGCTCTGTTTGACTCAATGCCCAGGCGTATCAACGTCGTTATTAAGGCCAGATATGGTTGTTCTGGGTACTGATTTCTCAGGATCTATGCACCCAAATTGGCCTGATATTACAGTTTATTGGAAACCCCAAGTTCGCTAATCCTGTATCAGAAATTTTAGGCGTAAATAATAATCTCAAAAAAGCGTTTAATTCGGGCTTGTAGCGTATCTTAATGTTATTGTAGTGGCTCTCTTACGTTGTTTTGAACTGTGATAATCGGGTGTTATCTCTCCACAAATTATTTTTACTGGTTCTGGCATTCTTTAACAAGGCCATGAGTCTGTTCTATGAAGTGACCTGCAAATGTGGTGAAGGCCTACGTGTGCTTCCGCTTTTCAGTGATTTCTGTGTTCAAAATTATTCTTAATTTCACACTTGTCTTTCACAAATTTATTGAATGACAGTCACTGAAGATCAATATAACTTTATTTCGTTGATCATAATCAGATGTTTCTGTATGGCCTATAACTGTTATTGTTGATTTATATACTGAAAAACAGCACCCCTTTTTGTATTTTTAAGCTTACCACAAAGAATTTCGAGAATTTGTTTACATAAATACATCGTGACGTTTCCAGGTGTGATTTTTATGCAGCTCTTTCAGGTTACTGAAATGAGGGAAATCGTAGCCTACATAAAATCTGGGCAACTTTTTTACATACTGTCTGAACTTGCAGTTATTGTGTCTGCTCCATTACAGTGCTTGTGTTTGCTACATTACAATGAATATCACACCACTAAAAACGTCACTTACACTGGTTTTTGCACACAGGTAGTGAGGTAGGCCTAGTCAAGATTGTTATATCCGTTATTCTGAGTAATGGAAGACGCACAATACCTTTAAGCAGACAGAAAACTTATGGTTTCTAACATTAGGATAAAATACACATCTCAATATCTATTCTGTTCGATTTTCCGAATTCAACTGTGACAACTTCAGTGCAAGAGAGCCAGAAAATCAAACATTGAAACATTAAAAAAGTACAGTCTTATGTAAACAAATGCAACAGAAATTGCGAATAAATTCTCGAAACTCGCTGTGATAAGCAATAAACTTACCTAACTGGTGTAGTTTTTCATTACTTAAAGCGTGGAGGTTAACAGGTGTTTGTCTGCACAACTTCAAATAAATTCAGAAAGACTGTAATATTGCTTTCAGTGACACCACGAAATATCACAAGTATATAATACAAATTTCACCTTTTACCGGTACGTCACATATTCGTATAAATATTGTCTGGGAGTAGTAATAACTGAGAACAGTACACAATCCTCCCCATTTTCTTTTTTCGAGACAGATGTAGCTCATTTGTATGCATCCGATGTCTTTATCAACAACAAAAGCCGCATTGTAGCTTTAATTTCGAAGCATAAAAATGTCGGTGGAATCCATTGCACCCCAGGGAATGGAAATCGAATTTACGTCAGACACAGAATAGATTCCAACCTAACCTAACCTCCTCCTCAAGCCGACCAAGTGACCAGCTATATCGAATGCAGTGTGACCACGTCATCGGTCTATGTTGTCACTAAACACGGTCGACGGCGTCTGACTACGGTCTGGTGGTGCCACTGTGAACACAGCCTTAAGGGGGTACGTAGGATAAAATGGACGTGATTAGATAATCTAATACAGTTTTCGGTGTTTAAAAAAATAATAGAACCAAAATGTTCACTTGATGTAATTGTGTTGTGGGCTACATTCTCGAATTTTTTCCATTTTTTTTTCTCAAAAAATTTGATCATAGAATTGTTGGAAATTTTCTCACACATGGTATCACACAAGAAACATTTTCTCAAAAATTACTTCACTTACAACTTTCATATTGTGGTAGGTAATTCTTAGTTATCAGATAAGCAAACGTTTGGAACAATTATTTAATATCACTTTTAGAGCTCTTACAATTTATTTTTAAAGATTATGTGTATGACACAAAGCCCTATCAATTTCACAAAAATGTAAACAATTTTGACAGAAATTTGAGCCACAGGAAGTTGTGTTATACTATGAACAAAGTCTGCAGAAAATTTCACATACCTATCTGCAGTGGTTCAGGAAAAAATGTTCCTTATACACCGAAAAATGAAAGTTACGGGAAAAGCACATAAAAGATTTATAACGATTACACCATAAAATAGGACCTTAACGTTGAGCATAACCATACATATGGTCATCTTGCTATTGTTGGACATGTTTCCATTTTAAGTGAAGTTTCTGGCGTACCCTTTTGGCTATTTCCTTCACAGAGCTTTCAACACACGCATTATCTATCTTTTTTCACTAGCTTCTCGATGAAGCAACCAGCAACTAATCCTAGTCCAGTAAGGGTCCTGAAGACCATAACAACAACAACATGTTTTCTTCATATCTCGTATCGTTTGAGAGATATTTGCTAAAATAACGGAGTTTTGACACACTCCACAGAATTAACAGAACCAGCCGTTCGGAAATGTCACGTGACATTCCTCGCCCAGAACTCTCTCTGGCATACGCCATCTTGCGTGGCCTATTTGATGATTTTCTTATTGTAACTTACCCTGTTGTCATTTCAAAGCAATGGCGCACTGAATAATTAACAAAAAGACGTCGTTCTTCGTACGATAAATGATAATCTAGTGTCTACAAATGCCATATTAGCATCAGTTAACAATGGCCATCAATAGCATGAGATAAAAGGACCCATATTTTCATTGATATCGCATTAATCGTTAGTGGTGTGGTAGTCTAACGGTGAGTCGTGAGTTTTCCGCCTAGCGGGACGGACGTGTGGCGGCCCCGGACGAACGCCTCGCTGTCAACAAGGCTGTTTACGTGCGCTCCAGGTTGGTCGCTGCTGCCAGCGCGCTAACATTATACTATTTGCTTTGTGATTTGAAAGACAACATGAGTACTCAAACTTACCAAAGAAAAGACACAGTGAAATTCATATTTGACCGAAGTTTCATTCGTCCTAAAGCTATGGAGGTTAGAACGTGGCTTTCTGAAAAAGTGATGATAAATCCAGATGATATTGTAGGTGTACATTTGTCGATTGTGAGTCCTGCTGCTTATGTAAAGCTCTCGAGCTGTGATTTATGTGCGTCAATTGTCGAAAAATGTGGAGGAACAATGAAGTTTCACCATTCTAACGGCGCAATTAGTGACGTTATCGTATCATTTGCTGGAATGGGAATACGGACCGTTCGTGTATTCGAACTTCCTTTCGAGATACCGGCTGCTGAAATAAACAGAGTCCTTCAGGCGTATGGTAGAATAATATCAAATGTTGAGGAAAAGTGGTCTGAACCACACATGTTTCCGGTTTTGAATGGTGTCCGCCAGATTAAAATAGAGCTGCAGAGACACATTCCATCTTTCGTAAACATTTGTGGGTATAGGGCCCTCGTTATCTATGACGGTCAGCCGAGGACATGCGCGCTGTGTAACTCCACTGAGCACATTCGTGCTGAATGCAGTAGGCGGAGAGTCCCGCAACTATCAAATGCCGAGGGTACCACTACAGGGCCTGTAGTACAGATGAAGTTAACATACGCTGCTGCCGCTTCGCAAAGAAGACCGATGGCTCAGGAACTAGTAGAACAGGGAGACTCATCTGTGGTCCAGGACAGTAGCTCAAGCAACATGGATGTGTGCGATGCTGTGCAGAAACAAATAGTTCCCCCACAGGTCGCAAATAAAGTAACTGTAGAACATCATAACGAAAACGAAACTGTTTTCGAAGCAGGTCTATCCACACTCCCGGTAAATGAACCGAATGTTTCCCCTGTTTCTTCTACACAGGTGAAACCTGCAAGCGATAATTTTGGAACATCTGCCCCTCAGTCCACAGTAATTTCCATTCATGAAAAAGAAGGATTAGGAAATGGGGGACACTCAGAAGTTCCAGAGTGTCATTTGAATGACGAAGAACATGATGACAGTAATGCGAACAGCAGCACCATTGACAACCAAATAGCGGACGACAGATGTGACACCCCATCACGTGCTCAAGAGATTAGTACACAAATGGCACAGTGTGCCACAACCGAATTCAGTGATTATACCGAATTAAAGGAAAATCCTCTGGCAGTGGTTTCATCACCGGATTCTTCCGAAAAGTCGCCAGATACATCTCCAGAGCGTTCCAGGTCGCCCAGGAAATCTCGGAAACGCAACAAAAAGCGGAGACTGGCTCATCAAAATGCAGAAACCTTGGCTCCTCCGTTAAGGGAGAGGCTACGTACCATCAGAGCAAACGCAAAGGCGGGTGAGGGAGATTCACTGGAGAGAATCGACGACAGACTGAACGTGGATACCAGAGTACTCGAAGACGCCGACGCGACCAGACAAGGACCAACAGGAACGGACAATTCATCCTTTACTATAGATACTCGTTCTCCCGCATGTCTCTCTTGGGCAGACGACAGGGAACAAGATGATTTCCTTGCGGAAGCAATAAATGAAAAGACCAATTAAAATAGTACAAAGATGGAAGTATGTGACAATTTCAGAGACAAGAGAAACCGGAATAGCAGTACTCCTAGAATATAGCCAGATTGTCACAACCGATACTTAAAATGCAGCAAACTTATCACATTACGACCTTAAATGTGAACCGGATCCGAAGTAATACCAAAATCGCTGCCCTTAAAGACTTCCTTTACCAATCGGATACAGATGTTGGGTTATTACAGGAAGTACTTTTTACCCGCTTAGACATCGCGGGATACAAAGAAATTTTAAATGTAGCCCCAGAAAGATCATGTGGCACCGCCGTACTAGTCAAGGATGGAATCGAGGTCACCGATACCTGCTTTTTAGACTCCGGGAGAGGCATAAGGTGCAAGATTTTAAATATTACTGTCATCAATGTATACTTACCATCCGGAACCAATGCTCGCCAGGATAGGATCAATTTCTTAAAAAATGATATCGTATTTTTACTGAAAGACAATCCTGCCGAAGTTATCATTGGCGGAGATTGGAACTGTGTCATAAACAGAAAGGATCAACAACCGAATTTCAATGTCTCCAAAGAACTAATGAGCCTCGTGGAGAATTTGCAGTGGAAGGACGTATGGGAATTAAAACACCCAACGTCTGTCAAATTTACGTACTTCAGCAACAAAGCGCAAAGCAGGATTGATCGGATATATGTTTCATCAAATTTTGGGACTAGTATCAGTGCAGTCGAAGTAATACCCACCACGTTTTCCAATCATCTAGCGGTGAGGTGTAGCATCGGACTCACGAAGCAGAAGACATACTGGGGCCGGCCTTTATGGAAACTAAACATTGACATGCTTCCCGAAGCTGCTTTAGCTGAGCAAATAGACGAAGCTTGGCAGACGTCTTTAAGACAAATTCGCAAATATCGGTCCACTATAGATTGGTGGACGCTTTGTGCAAAACGGAAACTAAGATCAACTCTAATGTCATACGGACGCGAAAGAGCTAGGTGGTTTAGAGACACTGTAGAATTTCATTACTCTTGTTTGAGGGATCTCTATGAAATGCCAATGTCAGAGGCAGTCAGAATCAACATCAATAAAGTAAAGGCTACCCTGATCAGTCTCAAAAGGAAACAAATGGAAGGACTTCGAATAAAATCGTGTGTGCGAACTACGGTGGAAGAAGAAACTGCATCGCTTTACCACCTAATTCAACACGAAAAGAATAGAAGGAGAACTTTTATAGAGAAACTCCGCACTGAAGACCATGCGATTTTAGAGCAACAAAAATATATTTTAAACGAGGCTCACCGATTTTACAACTTGTTATACAGTGAAGACCACTATACTCCGTCCGACGCAACGGAATTATTCAGAGACAGTGGCATCGAGAACAGCGTAACTGAGGAACAAAATAGATGTCTCAAAAGTGAAATAACGTGCGACGAGGTTCTAGACATACTCAAAACTGCACCTGTCAAAAAATCGCCAGGCCCAGATGGTTTACCCTTAGAGTTTTATCTAACTTATTGGCACATCATAGGCAACAAATTCACAGATGTCATTAATGATGCATTAAATGGAGCGCATGTTCCTGACGAAATGAAAGAGAGCGTTACTGTACTATTGCCTAAAGGAAGGAACAGAGAAGTAAAAGAACTGACACAAATGAGGCCAATTTGTTTAATGAACTCTGATTACAAAATCATAGCTAGGGTAATGAAAGAAAGACTTCGACCTGTCCTGGATAAAATAATTGGACAACATCAAACATGTCTTCCTGGTAGGAGTATTTTTAAGACTGTGTCCGAGTACAGGGACATCATCGGGATTTTTTCTACAACCTTGGCCAGAGCAGGCATAGCTTTTATAGATTTTTCGAAAGCCTTCGACAGGGTGAACCACGAATATTTATTCCAAACAATGAAATACATGGGTTTTCAAGAAAATTACTTGGTTGTTTTACGAAATATTTTGAAAGGAATAAAAACAAAAATTTTAATTAATGGCCATTATAGCAGACCAATAGAGATAAAAAATGGCGTCCCTCAAGGCAGTCCGTTGTCAATGCTATTATACATTGTTGCCCTGGAACCCTTATTACGACGGCTTAACAATGAGCTAGAGGGTATAACTATATTAGGCGAAAGTCGTGCAACTAATGCTTACGCTGATGATGTTGGCGTACTTGTAAGAAGTTCAGAGGATGTAGAAATACTGACGGAACTCGTTCGGCTCTACTGCAGTGCTACAGGAGCCAAAATAAATGAGACAAAGAGCTCGTTCTTAAATCTTAACGGATTTACAAATGTTAGACTAGAGTGGGCGCCATCAGTGGACCATCACACAACCTTAGGTATCACATTTTACAGAGATCCTTTAAAGACCATAACTATAAATTGGAGGAAGACATCAGCAAATATTCGAGGTGCACTAATACTAAACCGAATTAGACATTTAAACCTGATTCAGAAAATTAAAATCATAAACTGTGCTGTTCTCTCGAAGGCAATATACGTGGGACAAATATTCCCCATAACTATAGACATTTCGAAAAATATCATGACTACACTTTGCCGATATATTGGCAAGGTGAGA
Organism: Locusta migratoria; assembly: GCA_026315105.1. Lineage (NCBI taxonomy): Eukaryota > Metazoa > Arthropoda > Insecta > Orthoptera > Acrididae > Locusta > Locusta migratoria. The sequence continues at coordinate 55,589,144 of CM048749.1, forward strand.
TCTTTAGGGTGGCCGTCACTACGATAACACTGAAGCCTGAAGATGGAGGCCTAGGACTCACTGACATCCGTCGTAAGGCTACAGCACTTTTCATTAAACGAACTCTTCAGATTATAGAAGCTTATCCAAATAGTGTCACATCCGGCCTATTTAATGCCGTAAAACCCAAAAGCTTGCAACCACCTGTCAATATAAATAGGATACATTATAAGTTGAAGCACATTCGGTGCTTCTACCAAGAGACAAGTTACCTGCATAGTATCATGGAAGATAAACGTAATCGAACCTGCAAGTACATAATGGACCATCTTAAAACGAAAGAAAATCGAAATAAAATGGAACAAATGAATCCAAATCAAAATTGGAAGTCCATTTGGAAAAACATTCATAATAAAATATTGCCTTCAGATGTGCAGACAGCATGGTATAAGGTCGTAAACAATATCATCTGTACAAATGACAGACTGTGTAATATTGGGAAAACCAATACCAACGTCTGTCAGAAATGTCCAGCAGCAGACACCATAAAACACCGTTTTGTCTGTGGAGGAAACAAAAATATTTGGGATGATGTAAAGAAACAGATTGCCTTTATAAAAGGCACCGATGGTAGAGAAATCACAATAAATGATGTACTTATACCACAAAATGTCTCTTCTCCCGAACAGAAGAATAATGCTATTGTATGGCTGACTGGCCATTACATACATTATATCATTCACAACAGAGGCGACGATAATATTCTGGAATATGAACAGTATTTACATACAGAATATTACAAAGAACGTAAGAGGAAAAGCCATCAAAAACGCTTTGGAAATAGATTAAAAGCATTGTTTGAGAGACAGGGTGTGGGATAAGGTAAAATAATGAATGCATGCTAAAGTAGGGGACAGCTGCTGAGGGTGAAGTACGGTGGGGACATCATGGGCCCCGCGGCCGCTACGGTAGCCGTGAAGGCCTCAGCAGAACCCTGAAACGGCAATGCTGCTACCGAAAAACGTGACATAAACACATGGCGAGCAACTCAATTTGTCGACAAAATGTCGGATCAAGTATCAGGCTCAGGAAAATACATTAAGATTGAAAGATAAAATATTTGGAAATTATGTATCAGTAGAAATTACTTCATTGACATTTGAGGAACTTCTTTTTTATTTTTTTTTATTAATGAACAGTTGAGAAATTTTGTTTTGTTCCGTTAGCCATTGAAGAGGCATTTCTTTATTTAACATACATATTTGGTAACAAATCATAGCAAAGAAGCTCGCCGAAGAAGGCAAAAAAGGTGAGAGCATGGATGGGCTGTAAGGGGAGAAGGGAGTCCCAAAAAAAAAAAAGAAAAAAAAAAGAAAATAAAATAAAAAAAATAAATATCCGTGGCGTAGTGGGCAAGGTGTTGGACTGTGATGCCTAAGCTCGGTGGTTCGGAACCAGCAACTTCCTCATTTTTTTTTCTCCTAAAAGGGTTTCAGACAATCTTATTAATTAATTTTTTATTATTTAGATTATTATTTTAGTCCAAAATGTTTGCAAAAACTTATAAAACTACAAATCTAAAGTGGGCCATAAAACACGTCAGTGCGATTTTTTTTTTTTTTTCTTTTTTTTCAGTGTTACAATTTCTTCCAAAAGAGGCTGTTGAAGCTCTCATTCGGGTTTTGTGTTCCACCAATGGGTACATTTCTTTATCAAATCGTGATGAGCTAGAAACTGGAATGTTAGCTTTGTGGTGCTTAAGACTGCTCCCGGAAGACTGTTTTTATGTGAATATGATTTGTTTTCTGCTTTTGCCTGCTTACATTTGCACCAGGATATATCACATAATTCGTGTAGTGGCTTCTCATCAGTGCGCAGTGAAACAGGACAGCTTTTTTTGTAGTTCGAATTAATCTGTGAAAATAGTATTTCTAACGTGCTACACAATTATATGGAGGCAAAATTTTGGTCCACTTTAGGTTACGGTAGTAACACTAAAAGTGGGCCTTTGCGATCGTCTTTTGACAGTTCGAAATTTAAATGAAAATAACGGCTTAACCATTCATCTGACACGTAAATTGAAAAACTGAATTTGTAGAGAAGAAAATTCTGTACAACTTTTCTCTCTTATGTTTTTTTTCATATCTCGTGTTGTTTCAGAGATATTTGCAAAATTAACGGCGATTTTGGGATGTATGTCTGTCTGTCTGTCCGTCCGTCTGTCTGTCCGTAACGTGTTCCCTGTTTTTAAGACGAACAGTTCAACCGATCAGCACCAAATTTTGCAGACATAATTGTAGGCCGCCAGAGACCAGCACCTCCCTTTTTTTAAAATTTTCGGACACAAATACGGTAGTAATACCAAAAAAGCCAATTGTAATATAATTGTAAACGAACCGTTCATCTGACACGAAAATTGAATAACCTAATTGGTAGAGGGGAAAATTCTCTACAACTTCGCTCTGTTATATTTTTTCATATCTTGCATCGTTGCAGAGATATTTGCAAAAATAACGGCGATTTGACGATGTCTGTCTGGCTGTAACGTGTTCCCACTTTTTAGGCCGAACAGTTCAACCGATCGGCACCAATTTTTACAGACATAATTGTTGGCTACCCGAGACCAGAACCTAGCTTTATGAAATATTTCGGACAAGAAATACGTTAAAATACCCAATAAAATGCCGTTTGTAATGTAATTTTAATTGCAAATAAACCGTTCATCTGACGCGAAAATTGAATAAACGAACTTGTAGAGGAGAAAATTCTCTGCCACTTTGCTCTCTTATGTTTTCTTCCCACTCCCATGAACCACAGACATTGCCGAGGTGGGGTGGCTTGCGTGCCTCAACGATACAGATAGCCGTGACGTAGGTGCAACCACAGCGGAGGGGTATCTATGGAGAGGCCAGACAAACGTGTGGTTCCTGAAGAGGGGCAGCAGCCTTTTCAGTAGTTACAGGGGCAACAGTCTGGATGATTGACTGAGCTGGCCTTGTAACATCAGCTAATGTGGCTTTGCCACACAGTTACTGCGGGCGGCTGAAAGCAAGGGGAAACTACAGCCGTTATTTTTCCCGAGGACATGCAGCTCTACTGCATGAACATATGATGATGGCATCCTCTCGGGTAAAATATTCCGGAGGTAAAATAGTCCCCCATTCGGATCTCCGGGCGGGGACTACTCAGGAGGATGTGATCATCAGGAAAAACAATACTGGCATTCTACGGGTCGGATCGTGGAATGTTAGATCCCTTAATCGAGTAGGAAAATTAGAAAAAGGGAAATGGACAGGTTGAAGTTAGATATAGTGGGGATTAGTGAAGTTCGGTGGCAGGATGAACAGGATTTATGGTGAGTACAGGATTATAAATACAAAATCAGTTGGGGGTATGACAGGAGTAGGATTGATAATGAATAAGAAAATAGGAATGCGGGTAAACTACTGTGTCCAGCACAGTGATCGCATTATAATTGTCAAGATAGATACGAAGCCAACACCGACAACAGCAGTACAGCTTTATATGCCAACTAGCTCTGCCTATGATGAGGAAATCGAAGAAATATATGAGGAGCTAAAGGTAATTATTCAGACAATTAAGGGAGAGGAAAATTTAATTGTTATGGGAGACTGGAATTCGGTAGTAGGACAAGGAAGGGAAGGGAAGATAGTAAGTGAATATGGTATGGGCAAAAGGAATGAAAGAGGAAGCCGCCTGGTAGAATTTTGCACAGAACATAATTTAGCTATAACAAACACCTGGTTTAAGAATCACGAAAGAAGGTTGTATACGTGGAAGAGACCAGGAGACCAAGATACATTTTATAATGATAAGACATAGATTTCGAAACCAGGTTTTAAAGTGTAAGTCATACCCAGGGGCAGATATAGACTCTGACCATAACTTGTTGGTTATGAACTGTAGGCTGAAACTGAAGAAACTACAAAAAGGTAGGAAAATAAGGAGATGGGACCTGGATAAATTGAAGGAACCTGAAGTTCTTAAGAATTTCAGAGGGAGATTTAGGCAACAATTGACAGAAACAGGGGAAAATAAAACAGTAGAGGAGGAATGGGTAAAATTGAGACATGAAATAATGAAGGCAGCCGAGGACAAAATAGGTAGGAAGGCAAGACCTACAAAAAAATCCTTGGATATCACAGGAGATACTAAATTTAATCGATGAAAGGAGAAAATATAAAAATGCAATAAATGAAACAGGCAAAATGGAGTACAGACGACTAAAAAATGAGATCGACAGGAAGTGCAAAATGGCTAAGCAGGAGTTGCTAGAAGGCAAATGCAAGGATGTAGAAGAATGTATAAATTGGGGAAAAATAGATACAGCCTACAGGAAAATAAAAGAAACATTTGGAGATAAGGAAAACAACTCTATGAATATCAAGGACACTGATAGAAAACCAGTTCTCAGCAAAGAAGGGAAAGCTGAAGGGTGGAAAGAGTATATAGAGGGGCTCTACAAAGGAAATGAACTTCGAGACAATATTGTAGGAAGAGCAGAGGATGTAGATGAAGATGAAATAGGAGAGAAGAATTATTCCTTGACGTTTGGAATTTATCACATTTATTACATAATGTCGGGCCCGGTGGTATTGGGGTAAAATGCTCGACTGGAAACCGAAGGGTCGCGGGTTCGAAACCCGGTCGGACCTCGGATTTTTTTAGTCTGCACTTTAACCCATCCGTCACCTGTCAACGATGTGAGGAGTCGCCAGAAACGACACGTGGTTCGAATTCCACGTTAAGCTGCAGGTCCCCTTTCCCCGGTTGGATAACTGGGGTAGGCTAGGGACACACAAGTCGCCGAAGTGGCGTCCAAATGAAAGACTTGCACCAGGCCAATGAGCCACAGGAAATTACTATTATTATTATTACATAATGGATACCATAATGAATACAACGCTTACACAAGACGTCAAAGTCTTCAAACCGCCGAAGCAATTTCGATGACATTTGATTTTGCACATTGTAACCGAATAGCTTCTTGCCAGAGGTTTAGTCACGATGTAAGAAACAGTTTCTTTTCATATTTACAATATCTTTATTTCATCTGGATAGAGAAAGATAGTCTGTGCACTGTTTATATTTAAACGGGGGAATTGGAGACTATTTGCCGCGGTGGAGTGGCCGAGCACTCTAAGGCGTCTTGTTGCGGAGCGCGCGGTTGCTCGCTGTCGGAGATTAGATTCATTCCACGTGTGTGTGTGTGTGTGTGTGTGTGTGTGTGTGTGTGTGTGTTTTGTCCTTAGCATAAGTTAGTTTAAGTAGTTTGCAAGCCTAGGAACTGACAACCGCAGGAGTTAAGTCCGTTATGTTAACAAACATTTGAACATTTTTTTTCTAATTACCCTCCTCATAAGTAAAAAAGCTGCAAATTATTGTTATTTCAATGGTTTTTGACAAGTATGCAACGACAACGCCTGAAAAGCCGCGGATAAATGATAGTTGGTTTATAAAATGGAATAAAGTTGAGACGTTACAGGTGAACCACACGTTGATTGTAGTGAGTAATTTTTTGTCTGTTTGCCTCTATTGACATTGTGGCAGAGGGGAAGCATTCTCGTATGGACGGACTTCGTGAGAAGCAGCAGAATGCCTGGGCAGCTGTTCCCTTGCCATCGGCAACCTGTGGTCGACACTCGTGAAAGTGCCTAATCAGCACTCTGCACAATAATAGCAGCCACGTCCAAAGAAAGGTAACTACTTTTGGCGGCGTCTGGAAAAGCATTATCCTATGATCGCAAGACCCAGAGGAATCGGGAGATCCTTTTGACCTGTATGATTTTTTTAATATTTATTCTTTATTTTTGAGCGAGTCGAGTGCATTGAGCGTCCAGTCGAGTAGTGAATGAATTAGGTTGGCCTGGGCATGGCGGTGACGGATAAAGCCCATTTTAGACGATGAACATAAGTGGACAAGATAGATAACAGTCTACTGAAGCGGCCGCATGCTCTGGTAGCTCGGCACGCCACGCCGTCACCACCCTGCTCCTCGCCCCCTCGCCGAGTTAAATGGTGTTCTGCTGGCGGCCGCCCCCGCCTGCGCCCAAAACCCATTTATTTTCCCCGTCGCAACAAATAAATCATTCCTCGATATTTGGTTTGCAGAAGAGGATCGGGTCCCGCCGCCGCCGCCGCCGCCGCCGCCGCCGCCGCCTAATCAGCTTTCCTCGATTGAAGCTTCTTGCAGGGAGCGCGCCTCGTCTCGGCGACTGCCTTTAGCATCGCGCCGTCGCTGCCCGCTGCCTTAAGGGGAGACGTAGGCAAAATTGGTCAAAAATAATAAAACTTTTTGCCTCCATATAATTCTGCAGCACGTTAGAAATACTATTTTCACAGATTAATTCGAACTACAAATGATAAAAAAAAGAAAAGCTGTCCTGTTTCACTGCGCACTGATGAGAAGCCACTACACGAATTATGTGATATATCCTGGTGCAAATGTAAGCAGGCAAAAGCAGAAAACAAAACATATTCACATAAAAACAGTCTTCCGGAAGCAGTCTTAAGCACCACAAAGCTAACATTCCAGTTTCTAGCTCATCAAGATTTGATAAAGAAATGTACCCATTGGTGGAACACAACAGTCTCTTTTGGAAGAAATTGTAACACTGAAAAAAAAAATTGCACTGACGTGTTTTATGGCCCACTTTAGATTTGTAGTTTTATAAGTTTTTGCAAACATTTTGGACCAAAATAATAATCTAAATAATAAAAAATTAATTAACAAGATTGTCTGAAACCCTTTTAGGAAAAAAAATATTAGGAAGTGGCGGGTTCCGAATCACCGAGCTAGGCATCACAGTCCAACACCTTGCCACACCTCGCCACTTCGGCGACTTGCATGTCCCTAGCCAACCCCAGTTATTCAACCGGGAAAAGGGGACCTACAGCTTAATGTGGAATTCGAACCACGTGTCGTTTCTGGCGACTCCTCACATCGTTGAGAGGTGAAGGATGGGTTAAAGTGCAGACTAAAAAAATCCGAGGTCCGACCGGGTTTCGAACCCGCGACCCTTCGGTTTCCAGTCGAGCACTTTACCCCAAGACCACCGGGCCCGACATTATGTAATAAATGTGATAAATTCCAAACGTCAAGGAATAAATAGCTTTTCCAAGGAGTCTTCAAGCATCTCAGAAGCTGTAAGAGAAACCGTGATGCTCAGCTGTTCAAAATTTCGAGTTATATGCTTAAAATCAACAAATATCTTGAATTACACACTTTCTAAATTATCCTATACTGTCCTTCAGCGTTCAAGCTATCTCCAAACCCAATTTCATCAAAAATCGTTAAGCAGTTTAGTCGTGGAAGTGTAACAGACATATTGTTTTGTATTTACAACATTTTTAGAATGGATGGTCTTTTAAGGTCACATGGCTCTTATTACACTTGAATTTCAGACGTTCAAAATTATGGTACTGGATTGGGTTTCAAATTTAGATCTCCTCTTTTGCGATATTCATACCTCTTGGAATCATATGGTTGGATCATTTCGTTGCTTTCTCCAAGACTGCAGATTCCTCTGGGTTCCACGAAAGGCACTATATCGTTTCGAATCGTTTCGAAATATTGAAAATTTATTGGAAGCCCTAGATAGAGCACATTGAACTACCAGTGAAAAATAATTGTTACGGTCTCTTCGTGTATCTAACGTGAACTGTACTGTTGTAATTTTAACTTCCTTACTCTTCCATCTATTTTTTTCTTTGCGCAACAGAATGATCTGACCATCTACCTTTGCCTCCTGCAAGAAAGATATGAAGACCACGTTCAGTAGAATTCAGAAAGATGTTCCTCGTCTTTCTATGTGAAACTTTATCACTTTTCATGTATAAATAAACACAGATGACATCTCCCGTAAGAAAGATATATAAATAATGAACTAGTGAGGATCAGGTTGGGTACTAAAGTTCTGTCGCTACCTACTGGAAGAAAACAGTTAAAGAAAGTGAAACTTGAGTGTTTATTCGCTAAGAACGTTTGTGTATGTGAAATTTAATTTTGTCATGATAATATGATTAATTAACATTATTTCCAGTGGATATTTGGATAGTAAACATTAGTTGAAAAGACAGATATTGTTAGGATACAATAAACAATTTAAAGAAACTCAATTTAAAATTATTTAACAAAATGTTGTGCAATCTGCAGAATGGCTGAAGTGACGCACCTACTTGACTTTAAACCGATTCAGTTACTTTAGTTACGGTTAAGGCTGTTGCATTTTGATAAATGTCAGGAGCTGTCGTAAATGTGGTCTGCAATTGCTGATCGGTGGGGGGAGGGTGGAATTCGCCTAAGCGATCACACACTGTACGATTGGCAGCAATGGCTGCTGGCTGCGTCTTCTTCCTTGAAACCAAAAATTCTATCTTTCTCAGCCTTGATCGACTTGTGTCAATCGAACTCTCCCGACATCTTGAGCGTGTCAAGAACGCCCTATCTTTCTTTCTCTCTCTCTCTCTCACTTGGTGTGGTACGTCAGCCAGATAAGCAACCCACGGCGATGCTACTCAACATGCACTCCCAAGCGTTAAGTAATTACTCTGTACATGTTCACACCAGACGTTAAGTGGCCCAGCCAACACAATGAACACCGCGCAGTCTACAGTGTCCTCCACAAGAGTATCACTTAGTTCACAGTGACATACTATAATGGAGTCTACGCACTCGCTCTGAACACAGTACTGCGCATACCCGCTCGCTACGTGTTATCTCTCTCAAGCACGTCGCAAAAGTCCCTTAAAATCGGCCTGTCTCACCAGGTACGGTAAATTTTGCAGCGTTCCCTCTCTCTCCCGGCCATGTTGTCACTTCGGGGGGATTGCCTTCCTATCGACCGCTCACTTCCAAACACGACAGGGCGCACTGTTTAAACTGGCCAATAGCAAACCAGTTAACATCTGTGTACGGTTCCAGTATTTCCTTAGCAACACTTTTGTCATAATCGTCGCTAGGCGCCACATCACCTCGGATTGCATCATGAGTTTTCAGCGTTCCTTTTAATGCGACAAACAGCTATTGTTCTCTGCTGTGAAAGCAGCCTTGGGGATTTCTCAAGTAGCCTGGTCGCGGTAGAGTTGGTTTTTTCTTCTGTGGGCCTCTCTGAGATCCGGCCACTTCACTGCCCCAGACAGTTGGCTCACAGAAACTGTATGTCAAGAAGTAATTGCTCCAGCTTCGAGTTTAAATATATTATCGCACTTACGATATGATTCCACGATTTGTATATTAAATGTGCTTGCTACTTTTAAGAATGGTCATTCCCCATCGAGTTTATACTCAAATGAATCGTTTCGACGAGTAGAATACGACGATGAAGTCAGAATATGTAGGAAATGAAAGTCAGGAAAACACGACTCCTTACATGTATCATCAATGACAATGATAGGTGCCGTTGTTTCTAGTAAGGCATGAATGCATCCTCACTCCTATAGTGTTAACATTTGAAATTTAACGTATATTTGTGCATAGAAAATACGTCAGTCGTTTCGGGGCTCGATTCTCTGTCAGATATAACGTAATTATATCCTTATTACAGATTGGATCGTCTTGCTGCTGGTGAAAAAAGATTTGTGTACTAGTGTCTGAATTTAACTTAGTCATCATCCAGTTATGAACTGGGTTCATAACTCCCACATCCCGCACAGGACTTTACGTCAGCGCATTTTCTCACTAGGGACAGCAGCAGCTCAATACCCCTGGCCATGAGCCAACCATCCTATAGATATCTTCCTTTGTTGATGGAGTACACTTCCTGAGACTTCTTCCAATGAATCTCAGTCTGGCATCTGTCTTACTCAGGACTGATTTTATATGGTTGTTCTATTTCAGATCGCCCCTTATGTCTACTCGCACATATTTCATGGAAGTAACTGCTTCCAGGGTTTGTCCTGCAATTGCGTGGTTATATAATACAGGGTCTTTCTTTGTATATGAATGCAGAACTTTAGTCTTGTTTATGTTAAGGCTCAACTGACATTCCCTGCAGCATGCGTCAATACGCTGCACATACTCCTGCATTTCGCTACCCTTTCCATATGTTGTGACTTCTTGATAAACTATAGCACCATCTGCAAAAGGTCTCATTGAACTCTCGATGTTACCTACAAGGTCACTTATTGTGAAAAGCAATGGTCTGGTAACACTCCCCTGGGGCACGCCTGAGATCACTTTAACGTCTGAACACTTCTTTCAGAATGACATGCTGCGTTATGGTAGCTGGGAATGCCTCGATACAGTCACACAGCTGCTCAGATATCCCATACCCTCGCACTTTGTTCATCAGGCTACTTTATTATAATAAGTTGGAGATCAGAAACATTAAGCAGTTAATAACGTGAATGAAACTTTCACTCTGCAGCGGAGTGTGCGCTGATATGAAAGTTCCTGGCAGATTAAAATTGTGTGCCGGAACCGCGACTCGAACCTGGGACCTTTACCTTTCACGGGCAAGCGCTCTACCTACTGAGCTATCCCGACACGACTCACGATGCCGCCTCACAACTTTACTTCCGCCAGTACCTCGCCTGTACCTGTGAAGTTTGGAAAGTAAGAGGCGAGGTACTGGCGGAAGTTAAGTTGTGAGGCGGCATCGTGAGTCGTGTCGGGATAGCACAGTCGGTAGAGCGCTAGCCCGCGAAAGGCAAATGTCCCAGGTTCGAGTCACGGTTCCGGCACACAATTTTAATCTGCCAGGAAGTTTCAGTTAACAACGTGTTTCTTTTTATTTGAAATATCGAGGTGGTAATTTACATCAGGAATTAGGGCCATAAAAAGCACTTTCTGTGGTGGTATCAGACTGTAAAAAGAAGCGATTGGAGAACACGCAAGATGCGTGCATATCAGGCTAAACGCGATTCGGGTCGTTTGGATTCTTTTGCGCATGATAGCACCATGTGAGAACTCGGTATACTGCTCTCAGGTAACGATAAAACTGCAAGTAGCAGCACAGCATCTCTGACAGAGTGCCTCTGCGCCCCAAAGTCGAAACTAAAAGTTTTTCCGCGTTCATAGAATTCAGTCCTTACAACTAGGGATGCAAACGATACATCGATGTTTTGAAAACATCGAAGTTTAGTCCATAAACATCGATTTTTGAACAGCGATATATCGCCGATGCATCGACGACAGAAGTCCAAAACTATCAACATCGTTCAACAATTAATTGGTAACTCCATTATTACTGTTTTAGTTGCTCAGCCAGCGTCAGCTCAAGTGTGGTGCTCCTCGCTGTTTTCATACTTTTGAAATAGTAGGTAAATGAAATATGAAACAATCTGATGATTGTCCAGCACGGGCTGCTGGCATTACTGAAATTTCATCCTCCAACATCAGTGGAATCGAATCTTTGACAGTGTTACCCAGTCAGACTGATATCGTACTGTCAAAACGTCAGTTTAAACGTCAAACAAAAGTCGACGAAAAATCCGAGACAAAAGCCAACAAGCCAAGTATAACATAGATTTTCATTTCAGCAAGGTACATGATTTGATAAACGTCATTGATGAATATTCATTTTAAAAATACATTATTAAGTAATAATTGAAAGATGGATAATGTTTAATTTTCTCCACGTCGACAGCTAAGAAAAATGCAATACGTCAACAAAACACAAGTTATTTCGCATGTAATGAACAAATCGATGTAAATCGCAAGAACAATCAGCGCAATAGGTAGCGAAACATTATTCCCAACTTCTTTTTCATTCTAATCTGCCATTTTGCTGTGTATTCGTAGCCTAGTGCAAGAACATAAATAAGGCAGATACCTTCTGGCAACACAGCTTCATTTCAGTGTGTTTTTTTCCTAATATGTCTTAAACGTATGGAAACATTGGAAAAACATCGATATATCGTTTTCCAGTGCGATGTTTTTTTAACATCGATCTTTTTCCGCAGGGACATCGATGTCTGAACATCGATGTTTTTATCGACGATATTGCATCACTTCTTACAACTCCCAAAGTGAAAAAATTACACAAGACGCACCTTGCGAGTGTAGATAGCAGGCAGCTAGCCCTGCTGATGAAGCGCCAGTATCGTGTGCGTCGCTTCAACCTGAAAAAGGGCGCGGTATCGGCGGACAGCTGGTGTGGAGGCAAATAATTGTGTGGTGTGGCAAATAGGCGCGGCGGCGCTATCTGCGGCCGGGCCAGCCGCCCCCGCCTGCGCCTCCGCCTGGCTGCGCCGCCAATGGCTCAGAAGAGCCGCCGCCGCCGCCGCCGGTCTGATTTAGGGCGCGGCAGCCAGGGCTGCGGCCGCGCGCGCTCGCCGTCGATGTCGATAGCGCGGCACCACACGCCGGCACACGCTCAGGGCAGGCCCTAAAGCCGGCGCCACACGGAGCGCGCGGCTCAACGTGTGCGGCCGACGGGCCGAGTCCAGCGGGCGGCTGAACGCTCACAATCGGTGCGGCTTGTGTATAAGAGACACGTGCCTCGACGTCCTACCATCTACATAGATACTCTCCAACTCACATTGAAGTGCCTGGCAGAGGGTTCATTAACCACTTTCATAACTTTTCTCTGCCGTTCAATTCTCTAATAGCGCGCGGGAAGAAAGATCACCCTTTTCGATCTGATTTAATTTTATTGGGATGGTCATGTCTCCCTATGTAGGTCGGTGCTAGCAAAATATTTTCACATTCAGAATTACAATTACTTCCGACTTAAATTGGAAAGAACACGTAGATAGTGTCATGACAAAGGCGAATCAAATGTTCAAATGTTTGTAAAGCTTATGGGACTTAACTACGGGTCATCAGTCCCTAAACTTACAAACTACTTATGAACTACTTACGAACTAGGACGGCACAAATATCCATGCCCGAAGGGGGATTCGAACCCCCGACCGTAGAGGCCGTGCAGACCATGACTGAAGCGCCTCAGTCTCCTCGGCCACCGCGGCCGGCCAAAGGCGAATCAGAGACTGCGTTTTATTCAAATGTTCAAATATTGGAACGAGCATGTAAGGACAGTTGTGAGTAACGCGGACAGCCGACTTCGGTTTATTGGGAGAATTTTGAGAAGATGTACTTCACGTGTAAAGGAGACCGCGTATAAAACGCTTGTACGACCACGTCTTGAGTATTGCTCAAGTGTTTGGAACCCGCAGCAGATCAGTTTAAAAAAAGACATAGATGCAGTTCAGAGGCGAGCAGCTAGATTTGTTACCGGTAGGTTCGACCAACGCGCGAGTGTCACGGAAATGCTCCGGCAACTCAATTGGGGATAGCTGGAAGAAAGACGGCGTTCTTTTCGTGAATTTCTGTTAAGTAAATTTAGAGGGCCGGAATTTGAAGCTGAGTGTAGTACGATCTTGCTGCCGCCTACTTACATTTCGCGTAAAGATCACAAAGACAAGATAAGAGAAATTAGGGCTCGTACGGAGGCATATAGGCATTCTTTTTTTCCTCGTTCATTTTGGGAGTGGAATAGGAAAGGAAATGCCTAGTAGTGGTACAGTGTACCCTCCGCCACGCACCATACGGTGAATTGCGAAGTATGTATGTAGATAGACTGGAGCGCCTCAGTCCCCTCGGCCACCGCGGCCGGCTGCGTTTTATTGGCAGAACCCTTAAAAGATGCAACAGAACTACTAAAGAAACTGCGTACACTGCGCTTGTCCGTCCTTTTATGGAATATTGCTGCCCAATGCGGGATCCTTATCAGGTGGGTTTGACGGAGGACATAGAAAAAGTCCAAAGAAGGGCAGCTCGTTTCGTATTGTCACGATACAACACGGGAGACAGCGTTACGGAAATGATACAGGATCTGGGATGGGAATCATTACAACAACGGCGCTAATCGCTGCGGCGTGGACTGCTTACGAAACTACACTCGCCAACATTCTCCTCCGAATGCGAAAATATATTGTTGACTACCACTTACATAGGTAGAAATGATCATCTGAATAAAATACGAGAAATCAGAGACCGAACGGAGAGATTCAGGTGTTCATTCTTCCCGCGCGCTGTTCGAGAATGGAATGGGAGATAAAATAGTATAACGGTGGTTCGATGAACCCTCTGCCAGGCACTTAAATGTGATTTGCAGAGTATCCCATGTAGATGTAGATGTATATATAACTCGGTGATTGAAATTTCGCAAATAGAGCTCGTCGCAAAAAATAACGTCGTTCTTTTAATGATTTCCACCTCAAATCGTGCAACATTTCCGTGACGCTTTCCCTCATGTAACGTGATAAAACAAAACGAGCTGCCCTTCTCTGGATCTTCTCGATGTCCTCCGTCAGTCCCACCTGGTGAGGGTCCCACACTGGGCAACAGTACTCTAGGACAGGACGCAGTACTGTGATGGAGGCAGTCGTTCTGCCAATGAAACGTAACCATTGATTCGCCTTCCCCACAATATTTTCTATGTTTTCTCTCCAGTCTACGTTGTTCGTAATTGTAACTCCTGGTTATTTAGTAGAATTTACGACCTTTAGGTTTGACTGATTTATCGTATGACTGAAGTTCAGCGGATTTCTTTCAACAGTCATTTGTATTACTTCAAACTTTTCATCATTTACTGTTAATTGCCAATTTTCGCATCGTGTAGGAATTTTGCTTTTGATCTCATGTCGACTTCACTAACCGATAAACGACAGCATCATCCGCGAACAGTCCAAGGGAGCTATTCAGATTGTCTCCTAAATCGTTCATAAACACAAGGAAGAGCTTCTTTTTTTCCAAAAGTGTATCCTATCCGCCACAGTTTATGATGGAGGGAGACAGAATGGTATTGAAATCTCGTTAAGGAAATCTTCACAATTGCGTTACTCATCCAACTATGGCGCTACCGTGGCAAGACTGAGAACAATGGATCAGTAACTGTTATGGCATTTAAAATTAACACCATATCAACACTCTATGTAGGAGGATAGTGAGATGTTCCACTAAAGAATAATTTACTTTCGTCAGTTGATATTTACAGTCCAAAATCTGAAAGTGAAGTGATGTTTGACCGCTTTGAACCGACCTTTATACTAAACCATAGTTCGCAGTTTGGCCACGGTAGCGCCACAGTATGTGAGTAATGCAATTGTGAAGAATTCCCTAACGAGATTTTAATACAATTCCACCTCCCTCCATCAAAAACTCTGGCGGGTAGGATACATTTTGTAAGAAAATAACAGCTTATTTTGGCTTAATGTAACAATTGGTGCACATTTGATGTGTTCTTCTCGGATCGTTTAAAGAAATCGGAGTTCTTCACAGTTTTAACGTTTTTTCTCAATTTCAGCGCCATCTGGCAATGGTTTAAGAAATTAATCAGTTTGGAAAACATTGTTTTCTTATTTGGAAGAAACAGCGAACTTATTTAATGATAAAAATAACAGTCTAGTTCGCAAAATTTTTACAATTTATTAATATAGGTGGCCGGTTTCGATCTAGGCTTAGATCGTCTTCAGACATCTCGCTATAGATGTTCAGGCGGTGAGCAGTCGCCACACGCTCACCGGTCACCTATATTAATAAATTGTAAAAATTTTGCGAACTAGACTGTTATTTTTATCAGGTTTAAAAAATGCTTAAGACAAAACTTGATTACTTTTCGATAGAGAATCCGAATCTGCCATTAAAAATGGATGTTTCCATTAAGATGTAAAAGTTGCACCCCACCCCAACCAAGAAGGGGGCTGGGGTCACTTGAATCATTTGATGTCCCCCTTTGAGCTTACGAAGTTACCTTACCCACTATTTTTATCTGATATATGGTGTTCGAGGTAATCTCATCCGAAACTTCAGATATATTTATATTTGTATGGAAAATTGCAACTTTTATAATGGGGTAAAAATAAGCTCCTGTAATTCTCCCTGCCGGCCGCGGTGGCCGAGGTGACTGAGGCGCTCCAGTCACGGTCAGCACGGCCACTACGGTCGGGGGTTCGCATCCCCCCTCGGGCATGGATATTTGTGCCGTCCTTAGTTGTAAGTAGTTCATAAGTAGTTTCTAAGTTTAGGGACTGATGACCCCGTAGTTACGTCCCATAGACTCTACAAACATTTTTTTTATTTGTAATTCTCCTCAAGGCACGTGCATCGTGTGCACAAGTCGTGGCGTCTCCAAGCGTTTAGGCGCGCATTGGACTCGGCAAGTTGGCCGCACACATTCAGAAAACACGTTCCGTGTGCCGACGGCTTTAAGAGCGCTTCGCTGCTCACGACCTGCTCCCCCACGCGGATCCTTTACGACCTCATCCCATTCCCACACCTGGTCCAATTCCTTCACATCCGCCTCAAGTACATCCACCGAAAGATAGAGTCCCATAACCCACTAGTATCTCCTCTCCTCCTGGATCCCGGGCCCCTGCCACGCCTTCACCGCCACATCCCTCCCTCCCTTCACCTCCACACCCTCTACGTCCTCTCCGAGGGTGGCTTCCGCCACCTACCTCTCCCAGACGACCAGACGACGTTCTTCACAACCGTCCCGACATCTATCCCTCCTTCCAACTCTGACCTCTCCCTGTAGATTACCGCCCCTCCTCCCTCTCCCTCCCCTCCCGCCCCCCGCTTGGCTCACCCCCTCCTTTCTCCACCTCCCCAGGAGCTCCTTCCGGTTTCCCCCATTCTCCCCTCCCCCACCTCCTTTCCCCTTCCCCCGCGCCTTCTCCATCCTCTCCTCCCCCTCCCCCTGCAGGGCCAGTACAGTGCTAGTGTTTTTAAGTGTTCAGTGCTTCGAGTGTATGGTGTTTCGTCGCCCAGTGTTTTTTAACGTTGCGTACACGCCTGTGGGAAACCAGTGTTCAGGTTTTTTTTTTTTTTTTTTTTTTTTTTACCTCGATGTCGCCGTCACGTTATGTCTCGTCGTCTGCAGTGAGTGTTTTTTAGCCACCGTGGCAATGTCTTGTTTTAACAACCATGTATGTTCTGTCCACTGTCATGTTGTCTTTTAACATTCTCCCATATTTTCATCTTGTCATTGTAAAAGCGCCATTTTATCACCTTTAATTTTATATTCTGTTTGTCGATTGTTTCCATTCGCTCGGCTGTAGAGCAGCATCATCGGCTGCTGTCAGCCTGCCTGTATTAGGGCATTAAAATTATAAAGAAAAATTAAAAATTAAAAAAAAATAAAAAAACACGACCTGCGGCACACTGCTGTTTGAAGGGGGAGGAGCAAGTTGCTTCGCATACTCGGTGTAAAATAGAATTGGTATCCAATCAGCTCTAGCGGGCTTTCCTCTGTTCAGCATTTCCATTTGCTTTTCTTTTCCTGTGACATTTATTTCAAACTGCATTGCACTCTGTGAGTTCCTTGTCAGAGAATGTGTGTTCCGGAACCCGCGTACCGGTGTATTAGATTTGTTTTCGTTGGCTCTGGAATTATTCGACAGTTGCCGTTTAGCAGCCAGCATAACGAACAGGGTGAGTGCGGCCGGCGCCGCAGCGGTGGTGTGTGTGTGTGTGTGTGTGTGTGTGTGTGTGTGTTCGCGCTGCCGCCCCCGCCGCCCCCGCCGCCCCCGCCGCCTGCGCCTCCCTGGCTTCCTGCCCGCCCCGGCGCTGAGGTACAACGAACACAAGTCACGTTTAATATCCGCAGGCGGCGGCGTAAAGTCTGGCCATAAATTGCCGCTGGCCCGGCGCTGGTGTCGCCGCGCCGCTGTATTAAAACACAAAGTTTGCCGCAGCGCGCGCAATTAGGCGAACGAGATAGCGCGCGCGGATATTACGCCGCAGCCGCAGCCGCAGCCGCCAGCCAATCCTGGCGACACGGCAGCCGCAACACCTCCTCTCCCGGGGGCGGCCGCAGAGACCACTGCCATCTATCGATTCTGCTCTTAACAACAACACTCGCTATATCTCCCTTCCCACCCTCCACCCCCTTTCCTTTCCAGTAGTTCAGTCCAAAGACTTAGTCCTCTCTTCACCTTTATACAGGGTGACACAAAAACTGGAAGATTTACATAATGCAATATCACTAGAAATGATGAAGGAAAGAAATTAAATTCACTGAGCCCTCCGGTACCATCATGATTTGCCATCCCCATGAACCACAGACTTTGCCGAGGTGGTGTGGCTTGCGTGCTTAACGATGCAGATAGCCGTACCATAGGTGCAACTACAGTGGAGGGGTATATGTGGAGAGGCCAGACAAACGTGTGGTTCTTGAATAGGGGCCGCAGCCTTTTCAGTAGTCACAGGGGCAACAGTCTGGATGATTGACTGAGCTGGCCTTGTAACATCAGCTAAATGTGGCTTTGCCATGCAGTTACTGCGAACGGCTGAAAACAGAGGGGAAACTACAGTCGTTACTTCTCCCGAGGACATGCAGCTCTACTGTATGACTATACGATGATGGCGTCGTCTTGGGAAAATATTATGGTTAGGTAATGAGACAATAAAACTAGTAGATGAATTTTGTTATTTGGGTAGCAAGATAACTTCTGATGGCCGAAGTAAAGAAGATATAAAATGCAGAATGGCTATGGGAAGAAAAGCGTTTCTAAAGAAGCGAAACTTGTTGACATCCAATACTAACTTAAATGTTAGAAAGTCCTTTCTGAAAGCATTTTTCTGGAGTGTAGCATTGTGTGGGAGTGAAACGTGGACGATAAGGAAATCAGATAAAAAGAGGATAGAAGCTTTTGAAATGTGGTGCTACAGAGTGATGAAAATTAGATGGGTAGATCACGTAACTAATGAGGAAAAGGAGTTTCTGGCAAATACTGACTAAGAGAAGGGATAGATTGGTTGGACACATTCTGAGACATCAAGGAATTGTCAACTTAACATTAGAAGGAAGCGTGTGAGGTAAAAATCGTAGAGGAAGACCGAGGGACGAATAAAGTAAGCAGATTCAAAAGGATGTAGGTTGCCGAACGTATTCTCAGATGAAGAGACTTGCACAGGACAGGGTAGCGTGGAGAGCTGCATCAAACCAGTCTGCGGACTGAAGACCACAACGACACGAACCCGGCGGCTCTCGCGTCGCATCTCGTACATATTTTTCTTCTGTTCTGGCCCTTCCCTCAGCACTCGCGACCACTTTGCTTTCCAATTTGTAGGATCTTAGTTTGTTTCCGTGAATTTCTGTCTTCTAATTTTATCTGGCTGGTCATTTTTCCCCTAGTCAGATTGCTTTCTATCTTGGCACAAGGGGGTTCTCTAGCCCAAACTGTCAATTATGTTTCCGCTTGCTATCACTTACGGTGCACTGGTCGCTGTCTTTGGGTATTTCTCATTGACACGAACTCTTTGTGCACGCATGCTAAGTGGGGCCTTCTCCAATGGTCATGCAGTTTCGCTAGCAGTCAGTCTGGATTTCGGCCAGTGCTCAGAAGTTGGGCGATGGCAGCGGAGTGAGCAACGTGCCCCAGCAGTGTGTCTATGTGTGGCGCCGGTGACGGATTTCGCCGTGATAGCTGATGTCTACCCTTCTGTTTTGCATCATTTCCAAGACGTTGCTAGGTTTCTGGAGGATTTGTGCATTGTGCTATGCTTATTCAATAGCCGCTGCTGCAACCAAGGACATTGTTACTTTAGTCACTGCAGAACCAATAAATAGCCTTATTCATCTTCTGGTGCTTCACCTATAGATTACCACCCGTCTCAGAGTTCTGTCCCAATTTTGTTTTGGTGAAATTTGCTGGCTCGTTGTAAACTTTGAAAGCTTCTGTTATTTTCATCGCAATTTCGTAAGTGTAATCAGGCTATTTATGTCTTTATGTAGTCGTTGTTGGTCTGATGATCCCAAGTGATGAAATACCACACCATACTGTCACTTTGACTAGTGGATGAAAGGCACTCAGCCGGCCGCGGTGGCCGAGGGGACTAAGGCGATCCAGTCACGGTCTGCACGGCCACTACGGTCGGGGGTTCGAATCCCCCCTCTGGCATGAATATTTGTGCCGTCCTAGTTCGTAAGTAGTTCATAAGTAGTTTGTAAGTTTATGCACCCCGTAGTTAAGTCCCATAGACTATACAAACATATGAACATTTGAACAAGGGCACTCATGAACGTCATTAGGAGTTGTCTTTGCACGTAACCTGTGAGATGAAAATATACATCATGTAACATCCACAACTTGTTTAGAAATTCACTGTCATCATTTAATTTTGTTATCAGTTGTTGACAGAATCCCAGTCGTAATCAATAATCATAGTCCTTCAATTCTTGCTCCATCTGTAGTTTGTGCAGATGAAATTGTAAATCAAGATGAAGAATTCTGCGAACAATCTCCCGGAGCATCCCAACCACTGCTGTTTGCTTATGAATTGAACACGTGGGCTCCGTAAGACAGACTCGCATACAAAATCAACGTTCACTAGAGAAAGTGAACTTCTTAGTAGTCCTGTTGGTTTCTTCTTGAGGACAGTTCCAGTCTCTTCAAAGTTATTAATCCAACAGTTTATCGCGTGTTTCGACGGAACGGCAACATGACGTCCTAAATTATAGAAACTTCGAAACTCCACCTGCTCCGCTACCAGGTTATCAATGTTTTTATAAAACATTTTTATGACTAAAACACGCTGTTGCCCGTACCACTAATCCGTGATTACTGAATGGCGGACTGTTTACTCTCTTGTCTGTCATGAACTCGCAGTGCTCCCCATCGCTGCCACACAACTCATTTCAAACATTCCCGTCATTCTGTGTTATGCTGTACATCGCCGAAAGCTCCTCCTGACATTTACCTCATACAGTCAGCTCTACAAGGCATATCAGAACACCCAACAATTTGCTATACATATCCGTTAACAAACCTGTAAATAATCGCATATTTATCAATTCTCACCTGCGAAATCATTATTCTTATGAAGACCCAAATTATCTTCTTTAGGAATCAATATCGGTTTCGAAAGCAAGGATTATGCACAACCCTGATCAAACTACAATTCCAGAAATAAAAATTAGTATACCCTCTAAGAGTGCATGCAGACGATTACAATCAACAGCTCAAGTGGCGCTGAGTCATCAGCTGTCGATGCGTGCTGAAACATCCATATTTGTGCATGCTTCTGCCTCCAACTTGTGGGCTGGTTCTAGCTTCCATCATACAGATGGCGACTACTATATCGGGATACATTATTCCACGCCTATTTGTGCTGTTCACATAGTTTCACGAGACTTTTAGGTTGACGAGTCGCAGGTGTCAGTTGCCGTCCCATCACATCCCATATGTCCAAGACTAACGCTCAGCCATCATGCAAGGCAGGAAAGTTGCTGAACGTCTTGCCGAGCACAGTGCAGAGTGTGGGCGGGCATTATCCTGTTGGAACAGCACATCATATCACCATCATATTGCAAGACTAGCATAAAAACGCGTTTTACAATATTCTCCAAATACTGACTGCCGGTTAGCGTTCCCTACACAGACACCGAATTTGAAACAAAGTTGTAGCTTATCGCACCCCAGACCATAAAACCTGAGGTGAGGCATTGTATCCTGGACGAATACACTCTATCACTAGGTTTACATGCAGCACATCTTCCGGTAGGCGAAAACCGAATTCAGTAAACCGTTTTTCGCTGTCGTGTTTATATGTTACAGCCTGAATCGGATTTCTTAGCCAGATCAATATGGCCCCTGAAAAACAGCTGGTTCAGTTCCTCATTTATTCAACACAATCGCTATATTTCTTTAGTTAAATACACAGATTCATGTTCACTCTAATATTTGTACATATATTTCACAGTATAAAATGTCACTCTGTTCATATGTACGGAAAATTCTTAACAAGAAAACACAATCTGTAAGCCAAGAACGCTTCAAAAACGGTTGCATTTACATGGCCATGAAAACTGATTGTGGAACTGGAAAACCCATTTACAGAAGTGGATTTCCAGAATCGATTTTGCAGTGTTAACATGACCAACCAAAAAAGAGCTGGGAAATCGGTTTACGAAATCCAGTTTTGAGAACCCATGAAAATGGAGTGTATTAGACACCGTGTGCCAGGCTAAAGTTGTACGCGTCTAAGATCATGATTTGCCTGTAGGCATACTTTGCCTTGTTCGCTGAAGACAGCGGACTGCCACTACAAGTTTCAAGTGATCCTCTGACAGCCGCAGCCAAGCCGTTCACATCTGAGTTATGCCTGTAGTTCCACTGCTACTAACTGGTCGGCAACAGTTTGCGTTGCCACTTCTGGATATGGTAGCTGTATAATCTGTCACTTCTGCTCTTACAATGCGACGACCTTGGCTGACTTCTGTGCTATGTGGATTTCTAGAACCTTGTCGAAGGGTGGAGAAATGAGCACATGATCATTTCAACCACCACCGTTGCACAACTAAGGCAGCACGCTCAATTTGTGGGGAAATACTCCGAAAGATTCACCCTGCCCCTCAGAGAGCCACAATTTGACCTCTTTCAAGCTCCCTCAGTTAGTTGTAGGAAGCATAAGTGCATCCCCGTATCATGACGCGTGTTTCCCTCAAACACTGATATCACAATGATACGTATGACTGTAAGCATTACCTGTTAAAGGGTAATCACAGATGGCGCTTTGGCAGCTGTGTCACTAACCTATTGGTGAGTGAGGTAAAAACCGTCATCAGTATGTCTCTTATCCCCCAGGTGGCATCTACCATTATCGAATCAAAACTGACGTCATGTTTTCAGCTTCTCAATTTCTTATGGCAGTTTATTGGTCAACGAGATCCAGACAGCTGTACATGCAGGCTACAAGCTAGATGCCTTCTTTCTTGACTTTAGGAAGGCGTTTGATAATGAACAAAACACGAGCATGATATGATTGAAGACCTAGCAGATTGAATACAGCATCTCACTTTCAACATAGAGAAGTCTTCTATCTTGTGCGCCCCAAGGGAATTTTATAGGATAATTACGTTTCATAATATATACACTACTGGCCATTAAAATTGCTACACCAAGAAGATATGCAGATATAAACAGGTATTCATTGGACAAATATACTAGAACTAACATGAAATTAAATTTTCACGTAATTTGGGTGCATAGATCCTGAGAGATCAGTACCCAGAACAACCACCTATGTCCGTAATAGCGGCCTTAATACGCCTGGGCATTGAGTCAAACAGTGCTTGGATGGCATGTACAGTTACAGATGTTCATTCAGCTTCAACACGATACCACAGTTCATCAAGAGTAGACTGGCGTATGGTGACGGCCACCATTGACCAGACGTTTTCACTTGGTGAGAGATCTGGAGAATGTGCTGGACAGGGCAGCAGTCGAACATTTTCCATACCCAGAAAGGCCCGTACAGGACCTGCAACATGGGGTCGTGCATTATCATGCTGAAATGTAGAGTTTCGCAGGGTTCGAATTAAGGGTACAGTCACAGGTCGTAATACATCTGAAATGTAACGACCACTGTTCAAAGTGCCGTCGATGCGAACAAGAGATGACCGAGACGTGTTACCAATGGCACCTCATACCATCACGCAGGGTGATACGCCAATATGGCGATGACGGATACACGCTTCCAATGTGCATTTACCGCGATGTCGCCAAACACGGATGCGACCATCATGATGCTGTAAATACATCCTGGATTCATCCGAAAAAATTACTTTTTCCCATTCGTGCACCTCGGTTCGTCGTTGCGTACACCATCGCAGGCGCTCCTGTCTGTGATGCAGAGTCAAAGGTAACCGCAGCCATGGTCTCCGAGCTGATAGTCCATGCTGCTGCAAACGTTGTCGAACTGTTCGTGCAAATGGTTGTTATCTTGCAAACGCCCCCATCTGTTGACTCAGGGATCGAGACGTGACTGCACGATCCGTTACAGCCATGCGGATAAGATGGCTGTCATCTCGACGGCTAGTGATACGAGGCCGTTGGGATCCAGCACGGCGTTCCGTATTGCCCTCCTGAACCCACCAATTGCATATTCTGTTAACAGTCCTTTGATCGCGCCCAACGCGAGCAGTAATGTCGCTATACGATAAACCGCAATCGCGATAGGCTACAATACGACCTTTATCAGTCGGAAACGTGATGGTATTGAGTCAAACAGTGCTTGGATGGCATGTATAGTTACAGATATTCATTGAGCTTCAACACGATACCACAGTTCATCAAGATGATGATGATAAGGAGATGAAAGAAATATATGAGGAGCTAAGGGAAATTATTCAGACAGTTAAGGGAGAGGAAAACTTAATTGTTATGGGAGACTGGAATTCGGTAGTAGAACAAGGAAGGAAAGGGAAGATAGTAGGTGAATATAGACTGGGCAAAAGGAATGAAAGAGGAAGACGCCTGGTAGAATTTTGCACGGAACATAATTTAGTTATAACAAACACCTGGTTTAAGAATCACGAAAGAAGGTTGTATACGTGGAAGAGACCAGGAGACACAGGGAGACCCAGATACATTTTATAATGGTAAGACATAGATTTCGAAACCAGGTTTTAAACTGCAAGACATACCCAGGGGTAGATATAAACTCTGACGATAACTTATTGGTCATGAATTGTAGGCTAAAACTAAAAAAAACTGAAGAAAGGTACGGAAATAAGGAGGTGGGGCCTGGATAAACTGAAGGAACCTGAAGTTCTTGAGAATTTCCGAGGGATCTTTAGGCAAAAATTGACAGAAACGGTGGAAAATAAAACAGTAGAGGAGGAATGGGTAGCACTGAGAGATGAAATAGTGAAGGCTGCAGAGGACAAAATAGGTAAGAAGACAAGACCTACAAAAATCCTTGGATATCACAGGACATACTAAATTTAATCGATGAAAGAAGGAAATATAAAAATGCAGTAACTGAAACAGGCAAAATGGAGTACAGACGACTAAGAAATGAGATTGACAAGAAGTGCAAAATGGCTAAGCAGGAGTGGCTAGAAGGCAAATGCAAGGATGTAGAATAATATATAAGTAGGGGAAAAATAGTTAGGGCCTGCAGGAAAATAAAAGAGATATTTGGAGACAAGAAAAACAGCTCTGTGAATATCAAGAACACAGATGGAAAACAAGTTCTCAGCAAAGAAGGGAAAGCTGAAAAGTGGAATGAGTATATAGAGAGGCTCTACAAAGGAAATGAACTTGGAGGGGAGAAACAGTACATGAGGATGAAGTAGGAGATGAATTAGACAGAGCACTGAAAGACCTAAGTCGAAACAAGGCCCCTGGAGTAGATGACATTCCCTCAGAGCTACTGAAGTCTCTGGGAGAACCAGCCATGACAAAACTGTTTCACCTGGTGTGTAAGATGTATGTGACAGGTGAAATACCCTCAGACTTTAAGAAAAATGTTATAATTCCCATTCCAAAGAAAGCAGGCGCAGACAGGTGTGAAAACTACGGAACCATCAGTTTAATAAGTCATGGTTGCAAAATATTAACACGAATTATTTATAGAAGGATGGAAAAGCTGGTAGAAGCCGACCACGGGGAAGATCAGTTTGGGTTCAGGAGAAATGTAGGAACACGGGAGGCAATACTCACTTTACGACTTATGTTAGAAGATAGATTAAGGAAAGGCAAACCTACATTTCTAGCTTTTGTAGATTTGGATAAGGATTTTGACTATGTTGATTGGAATAAACTCTTGCAAGTTCTGAAGCAAGCAGGAGTTAAATATAGGGAGCGTAGGATTATTTACAACTTGTACAAAACCAGACAGCAGTTGTCAGAGTTGAAGGGCATGAAAGGGATGCAGTGGTTGGGAAGGGAGTAAGACAGGGTTGTAGCCTTTCTCCAATGTTATTCAATTTGTACATTGAGCAAGCTATAAAGGAAAGCAAGGAGAAATTTAGAGAAGGAATTAAAGTTCAGGGTGAAGAATTAAAAACATTGCGTTTTGTCGACGACATAGTAATTCTGGCAGAGACAGTTAAGGATCTGGAAGAGCAGTTGAACGGAATGGACAGTGTGCTGAAAGGTGCATATGAGATGAACATTAACAAGAGCAAAACAAGGGTAATGAAGTGCAGTCTTAGAAAATCAGGCGATGCTGAAGGAATTAGATTAGTTAATGAAACAATAAAGGAAGTAGATGAGTGTTGCTACTTGGGCAGTAAAATAACAAATGATGGTTGCAGTACAGAAGATATAAAATGCAGAATGGCAATGGGTAGAAAAGCATTCTTGAAAAAGAGAAATTTGTTAACATCGAATATAGATTTAAGCCCAATGAAGTCCTTTCTGAAGGCATTTGTGTGGAGTGTTGCCTTGTATGGAAGTGAAACGTGGACGATAAACGGTGCGGACAGGAAGAAGATAGAGACTTTTGAAATGTGGTGCTACAGAAGAATGCTGAAGATTAGGTGGGTGGATCGCGTAACTAATGAGAAGGTACTGAACAGAATTGGGGAGAAAAGAAATTTCTGGCATACCTTGAGTAAAAGAAGGGATAGATTGGTAGCACACATTATTAGCCATGAAGGAATCATGAATTTAGCATTGGAGGGAAGTGTGTGGGGCAACAACCGCAGAGGAAGACCAAGAGATGGATATAGTAAGCAGATTCAGACAGATGTAGGTTGCCGTTCACATGTAGAGATGAAGAGGCTTGCTCAGGATAGGGTATTATGGAGAGCTGCATCAAACCAGTCTCCGGACTGAAGACCACAACAACAACAACGTGATGGTACGCATTTCTCCTCCTTACACGCAGCATCACAACAACGTTTCACCAGGCAACGCCGGTCAACTGCTTTTGAGTATGAGAAATCGGATGGAAACTTTCCTCGTGTCAGCACGTTGTCGCCACCGGTGCCAACCTTGTGTGAATGCCCTGAAAAGCTAATCATTTGCATATCACAGCATCCTCTTCCTGTCGGTTAAATATCACGTCTCTAGCACGTCATCTTCGTGGCCAGGAGTGTACCTACTACTACCTACTTTACTTAGAGCTAGGCACTATGGCGATACTAAAATAGTGAAACAGTCATTCTCGTTGGCTTCTACCACCGTGTGTGATCACTTCGAACAGCCAGTGTAGTTACAGACCTGCGTGACATGGAAAATAAGAGGTCAGCAATTAGCTCTTGAGGGATATTTGGCCGTTCTTCCACGAGTGAAATAGCCAGTTCTGCGACCATTGTGGCAGCAATGCATCCTAGACATTCTCAATCGGGTTTAAGTCTTGTGAACAAGCTGGTTACTCCATTCG
Source organism: Locusta migratoria (assembly GCA_026315105.1). Classification (NCBI taxonomy): domain Eukaryota; kingdom Metazoa; phylum Arthropoda; class Insecta; order Orthoptera; family Acrididae; genus Locusta; species Locusta migratoria. Next base: position 55,616,211 of record CM048749.1, read on the forward strand.
TTCAATTTCCTCAACGTCAAGCATGTTTTCCAACAGTGTAGCTCTGTGGGGACGAGCGTTGTCGTCCACCAGAAGGAGCCCATCTCCTCTGGCACCATCGTAGGGCAAAACAAACGGTCCAAGAATCTCGTCTCTTTTACCCCTAAGCAGGCAAAGCGCTATTCTAAACGAAAAGTCCGGACGTCCACCAATACTGACTTCTGTGCACACCATTCGTCCAGATACATGACACGGTGTTTTTTCCTGCAGGATCTTTTTGAGTTCCACGTTCTGCTCAGTCGAGGGAACAAAAAATCCTATATGTGAATAGAACCCTGCGCCATTCGCTACGACTCCAATCCTGATGTTCATTCGCCCAATTTCTGCGAACTGAAAAATGTCGTAGAGGCCGCATTTCCGAAGGCGATTTCGGAGTTTTTGTATTGATATTGATATTGCACATCCTTTTGTTGCCTGGAGGGTGCGTTGCAGCTGAGTTACATTCAGCCTCCTGTATCGACGGGCTGTTAACTAGAGATAACAGTTATCTCTTGCTGATGTTACCCCTGGATTACCTTGGCCTTGCCTTCTTTTAACGCCTCCGGTTGTCAGAAATCGCGTCCAGGTCCTGGAAATTACACTTTGGGACTGTCGAATAGCTGCAGCCACCTCCCTCTGTTTCTGTCCTACTTTCAACCTTGATATGGCTCTCCACGCCATAACCTTGGGTAATAATAATAATAATTTAGTGTGGCTCATTGGGCTGGTGCAAGTGTTTCAATTGGACGCACTTCGGCGACTTGCGCGTTCCTAGCCCAGAGGTGTCCACACCCCCTACCATATCAGTGAAAAAGTCATTCTCGTTGCCCTCTAACCTCTAATTTGTTGTGTGATCACAAAGATACACCCCCTCTTGGCCAACGACTCACTCCTGTTGCAATTTATTCTTGCGTGCTTATTTCTCCTATCAAAAGATATTGTCGGGAAAAAAAGAAAGCCAAGTCTCTTTTATAAAGAAGAAATGTGTCAAGGTGAAGACTGATTAGCTGGTACTGTGTGACTCCTTTCAATAAATAAATAAAAAAAGTAGGATACATCCTGTTTAGAAGGATACAAGTTGATTGTGGTATGTGCTTGATGGTAACTGTGTCTTATCAGGCGCTTACAAGTAACGGTTGGATGTTGTTGATTTGATTTGATTTTTCCAGGGAAGCCAAAACAGTCTTGGTCGAATCCGCCACTGCTCGCACCGAAACTAAGTTTATTGTGCGGTATCGCTCCCTGTATATCTAGTAAAGCCAACCATTGCCCTTGAACAGTGCAAGGAGTCCCTTTAACAGTTCTTTATTAGACACAATTTCTTCGGGTCTGGTTGTCCCAAATGTTCTGTGCCTTTTACTCTCCAATGCAATGCATTCGAAGATTAGATGCAATGCAGTTTCATCACCGTCATCACAGATCCTACATTTAGGGTCCTCATATGTTATTCCCATTGTATGTAGGTTTTTTTTTTTTTTTTAAATTCCCATGGTCTGTCAGCAATCCAACCATGAGTCTAATCTCTCTCCTGTTCAGGCCCAGGATTGCAGAGCTTCTTTTAAAACATGGCTTTGGCATCATTACCTTGCCATGTTTTTGTTGATGGACTTTGGTCCAATATTCTACATGCTGTCTTCTGAGCCAGTTACGTAGCTCCAATTTGATCATGGCCTTGGTGATTGTCAGGACAGGTTCCGGTCCAATAAATGGAGTCTCTGTGGATGTTGTTTGTTTAAGACGTGTAAATAATATTGCATAGTAGGGAAATGACTTTGCGAAAGGTAGTATACATGTAAAATTTTATGTCAGAAGTTGAATGAGTGAGTTGAAAAAGGTAGACATTCCACAAACAAAAACTGTCGGCAAATCAAAATAAACTGTTTTGTGAGAAAACTAGTTATTATACAGAAATGTTTACTATTGTAAATGTGTACATTTAAATTGGGTTGGGGGTTGGGTTGTTTGTGTGGGACAGGGGCCTGAAAGGGTTAGTGTTGGCAAGTAGAGAATTGCCGAGCAGTACTTGAAGTGGCGGGCTGTTGAGTGGCAGTCGGTGGGCAGTGTGTGGCCGCAGTATTGGCGGCGCAGGCGTGTCCAGCGGAGCGCGTCCGCAGATAGGGCAGCGGGCCGGCAGATCTGCCGCGGGCAGCGCCCACTCAGCGCCTCTGCCACTGCCGCTGCCGCTAAATCACCGCTAATGGCCGCTGCCGCTGCCGCTGCCGCTGCCGCCCTATTGCGCGCGCGTTTCTGCGCTTTTGATCTCGCGCTGACGAGGGCGCCAGAGATGAATGGCGAGCGGCCCGCCACAGCTGGCTGCGCGCCGGCGGAGCAGTTGGCAAACAAGTCTGCTGCCGCTGGCCATTCATCAGCACCTGCCTACCATCGGCTCGGGACACCATCCAACAACGCCTGCGAATCCTGCATCGCTACAAACAGGCGGTCACACACCTATACATACATACCGACTGACGAGCCAAAGAAAGAAGGCATGATATGCAGAGATACGTAAACAGAAGACGGTGCTGCGCTACGCAATGCCTACGTAAGACAACAGGTGTCAGGCGTTTCCTCCCAGACGAGCGATACGGCTACCACAAAGGCCATCCTGCCGTCCACCGACTACTGCACCTTGTCGAGGGAGCGTTCGATGCCATCGAGCGTCAGAAATTTTTCGGGGCCGTCTTCGTTAACACGTTTGTGTAAGCCAGTGTGGCCCCATCCGGCTCGAAATGGGAGTGCTGGGATCCCATATCCATTTCAGCTACTTGTACTTGGAAGACGGGATATTCTGTGTGTGGACTGCAGATGGGCAGTCCACTGTGCGCCACATGCCTGCAGGATATGCCGAGATGTGTAAACAGAGGACGGTGATGCGGTAGGCAATGCCTACATAAGACAACAGGTGTCTGGCGCAGGCGTTTCCCAGACGAGCGATAAGGCTACCACAAAGACAACTCTTCCGTCCACCGACTGCTGCACCTCGTCGAGGGAGCGCCCGATGCCATCGAGCCTCTGAAATTTTTCGGGGCTATGTTCGTGGACGTGTCTGCCTTTTACTGTGTATGACAGTGTGGCCCCAGCCTCAACCTGCTCGAAATGGAAGTGCTGAAATCCCATATCCATTTCAGATACTTATATTTGGAAGACGGTGCAATCTATGTGTGGGTTGCAGATGGGCTGCCCACTGTGTGCATCCGTGAGGGAGAACCACAGGGCTCTGTTCTGGGGCCCATTATGTATTCTATATAAACTGCCAACGTCCCCACCATCGACCACATGCAGTAAGCATTCTACGCTGATGATACGATACTCTTCAGTCGCAGTATAAATGCAGCAACCCTCCGGTTCCAACTCGCTGTCGACAACCTCGCCACCTGGGCCATCCAGTGATGCCTCACCTTCAACATCAAGAAGACCCAGTTGCTGATGGTGTCCCGACGCAACATCTCTTCTAGATAATTATCAATATTTTCTCTCAATAGCTAATTGCTTTTAGCGTCACTGTATAAGGTATGGGTGTTCTACCAAATGGAGACATATGAAAATTTGTACCGGGCCGGGACTCGAACCCGAGTTTCCCGCTTTTCGCGAGCGGTCGCCTTAACCACTAGGCTACCCGAACACGACTTCGCGACCAACCAAAACTTGCAGTTCACACAATTAATTCCTCTAACTGGGGAGTTATCAAAAATGGGGACCCACAAGGTTCAGTCTTGGGTCCTTTGCTGTTCTTAATATATACGAGGCGCGTCCAGAAAGTAAGTTCCGTTTCAATTTATCTCCGCTGCAGCGATGCGATTGCAGTTCCGCACATGCAATGTAGACGATGTGTATCAAGGACAAGAACGTGTGCCGTTTGGAGATCGCTGTCAGTTACGTACGCTTTGTTGTGCTTGTTTGAAATGTCGGCGTTGATTAAACATCCCGCTGCCTGTGAAATCAGGTCGGTGATTCGGTTTCTCAATGCGAGGAAAGTGAAACCAAGTGATATTTATCGGCAAACTTGCGATGTTTACGGACCAAATGCGGTGAGTGATTCGATGGTGAGAAGATGGGTCCGACAGTTCAAGGGCGGGCGTAGTGATGTGCACGATGAAGAACGAAGTGGGCGTCTACCTTTGGTTACAGAAGAACTGGCTCACGCGATTGATGACAAGATCCGGGAAAATCGTAGGTTTACAATTAGTGCTCTCGCTATGGACTTCCCCCAAATTTCACTGTTTCCAACTGGTTGAGGACACAGGCGTCAGATTTCTATGAAGAAGGTATACAAAACCTGATGCCACGCTATAACAAATGCCTGCTAAATTTCGGCAGTCCACCGACTGCTGCACCTCGTCGAGGGAGCGTTCGATGCCATCGAGCGTCAGAAATTTTTCGGGGCCGTCTTCGTGGATGCGTCTGCCTTTGACTGTGTATGATAGTAGCCCCATCCTCAGCCTGTTCGAAATGGAAGTGCTGGCATCCCATATCCATTTCAGATACTTGTATTTGGAAGACGGGACATTCTATGTGTGGGCTGCAGATGGGCTGTCCACTGTGCGCCACATCAGTGCAGGAGTACCACTGACCTCTGTTCTGGGGCCCATTTTGTACTCTGTATAAACTGCCGACGTTCCCACCATCGACCACATGCAGTGAGCATTCTATGCTGATGATACAATGCTCTTCAGTAGCAGTATGAATGCAGCAACCCTCCGGTTCCAACTCGCTATCGACAACCTTGCCACCTGGGCCATCCAATGATGCCTCACCCTCAACTTCATGAAGACCCAGCTGCTGATGGTGGCCCGACGCAACATATCTTCCAGACAATTATCAATATTTTCTCTCAATAGCGAATTATTTGTAGCGTCACTGTATAAGGTATGGGTGTTCTACCAAATGATGACATATGAAAATTGTGACATATGAAAATTTGTGCCGGGCCGGGACTCGAACCCGGGTTTCCAGCTTTTCGCGAGCGGTCGCCTTAACCACTAGGCCACCCGAACACGACTCCACGACTAACCAAAACTTGCAGTTCACACAATTAATTCCTCTAACTGGGGAGTTACCAAAAATGGGGACCCACAAGGTTCAGTCTTGGGTCCTTTGCTGTTCTTAATATATACGAGGCGCGTCCAGAAAGTAAGTTCCGTTTCAATTTATCTCCGCTACAGCGCTGCGATTGCAGTTCCGCACATGCACTGTAGACCATGTGTATCAAGGAGAAGAACGTGCGCCATTTGGAGATCGCTGTCAGTTACGTACGCTTTTTTGTGCTTGTTTGAAATGTCGGCGTTGACTGAAAATCCCACCGCCTGTGAAATCAGGTCGGTGATTCGGTTTCTGAATGAGAGGATAGTGAAACCAAGTGAAATTTATCGGCACATTTGCGATGTTTACGGACCAAATGCGGTGAGTGATTCGATGGTGAGAAGATGTGTCCGACAGTTCAATGGCGGGCGTAGTGATGTGCACGATGAAGAACGAAGTGGGCGTCCACCTTTGGTTACAGAAGAACTGGTTCACGCGATTGATGACAAGATCCTGGAAAACCGTAGGTTTACAATTAGTGCTCTCGCTATGGACTGCCCCCAAATTTCACTGTTTCCAACTGGTTGAAGACACAGGCGGCAGATTTCTATGAAAAAGGTATACAAAACCTGGTGCCACGCTATGACAAATGCCTGCAAAATTTCGGCCGTTATGCGAGTAGTAGTTTAAGACCTGTAGAATTTTGTGCAATAAAAATTTCTTCTGTACCTGGGTACAATTACATTTTATTACCAAACGGAACTTACTTTCTGGACGCGCCTCGTACATACACATTGACGAGCCAAAGAAAGAAGGCATGATATGCAGAGATATGTAAACAGGAAACGGTGCTGCTCTACGCAATGCCTTCATAAGACAACAGGTGTCTGGTTTTGTGTCCATCTTCGTCGCCACTTTTGTGTCTTGTTCCCGCCGGTTGTCTTTGGTGTCGATGGCCGAGTAGAGAGAGACCGACAAAGGAAAATAGGATGCACGCGTGTGCGGGTACAGAGTCTGAGGTGACCAGCCAGTGGGACAGCAGAAACTAGAAACACTAAGCTAGATTAGAACAAGTTGTATATTTCGTACAAATAATACATTACTTAACTTGGAGGGCAGCAGACTAGTGGAATGCTGGTACATAGTCGAACTAGATATAGGCCTGCCTACTGATGAGTCCTAGTGCCTGTCCTAATCCCAAGTGACCGGTGCAGTTCTGTGGTGGCCACGGCCGGAGTTGCAGCAGAGGGCGCTCATGGCTGACGTCGTAAGAACGCCGCGCCGTACGTGCATGCGGCGTGCGGCGAAGGTACGTGGCGCGCACTTCAGGCTTGTGCGACATTACATCTGGCCCAGGCGTTTCCTCCCAGAGAAGCGATAAGGCTACTACAAAGACCACTCTGCCGTCCACCGACTATTGCACCTCGTCGAGGGAGCCTTCGATGCCATCGAGCCTCAGAAATTTTCTTGGGGCCGTCTTCGTGGATGCGTCTGCCTTTGACTGTGTATGACAGTGGCCCCGCCGGCCGCGGTGGCCGAGGAGACTGAGGCGCTCCAGTCACGGTCTGCACGGCCACTACGGTCGGGGGTTCGAATCCCCCCTCGGGCATAGATATTTGTGCCGTCTTTAGTATAAGCTAGTTGATAAGTAGTTTGTAAGTTTAGGGACTGATGACCCCGTAGTTAAGTCCCATAAGCTTAACAAACATTTAAACATTTTGAACAGTGGCCCCATCCTCAGCCTGCTCGAAATGGGAGTGCTGGCATTCCATATCCATTTCAGCTACTTGTACTTGGAAGACGGGACATTCTATGTGTGGGATACAGACGGGCTGTCCACTGTACGCCACATCCGTGCAGGAGTACCACAGGGCTCCGTTCTGGGGCCCATTATGTACTCTATATAAACTGCCGACGTCCCCAACATCGACCTCATGCAGTGAGCATTCTACGCTGATGATACGATGCTCTTCAGTCGCACTATGAATGCAGCAACCCTCCGGTTCCAACTCGCTGTCGACAACCTCGCCACCTGGGCCATCGAGTGATGCCTCACCTTCAACTTCATGAAGACCCAGTTGCTGATGGTGACCCGACGCAACATCTCTTCTAGATAATCATCAATATTTTCTCGCAACAGCGAATTCAAAAAAATGTTCAAATGTTTGTAATTCTATCGGACCACACCGTGGTCATCAGTCCATAGCTTACAAACTACTTAAACCTAGGTAAACTAACCTAAGGACAAACACACATACACATGCCCCAGGGAAGACTCGAACCTCCACTGCGAGCAACCGCGCGCTCCGCAGCGAGACGCTTTAGACCGCTCGGCTACTCCACGGCGGCCAACAGCGAATTGCTTTTAGCTTCACTTTATAAGGTACGGGTGTTCTACCAAATGGTGACATATGAAAATTTTTGCCGGGTCGGGACTCGAACCCGGGTTTCCCGCTTTTCGCGAGCGGTCGCCTTAACCACTAGGCTACCCAAACACGACTCCAGGACCAACCCAAACTTCCATATGCCACACTGACTGCACATATGAGTCAACTGCATTCATCCCTTAGCACTCGCAGCTTAATCTCCCTGGTGCGGAAATACAGATTAAGCTGCGAGTGCTAAGGGATGAATGAAGTTGACTCATATGTGCAGTCAGTGTGGCATATGAAAGTTTGGGTTGGTCCTGGAGTCGTGTTTGGGTAGCCTAGTAGTTAAGACGTCCGCTCGTGAAAGGGGGGCAAACCCGGATACGAGTCCCGGCCTGGCACAAATTTTCATATGTCACCATTTGGTAGAACACCCATACCTTATACAGTGATGCTAAAAGCAATTCGCTATTGCGAGAAAATATTGATAATATTATCATCACTGTAATTCGTCACCACACAGTAATCTTATCAGTCCCTAAACGTACAAACGACTTATGAACTACTTACGAACTAGGACGGCACAAATATCCATGCCCGAGGGGGGATTCGAACTCCCGACCGTAGTGGCCGTGCAGACCGTGACTGGTGCGCCTTAGTCTCCTCGGCCACCGCGGCCGGCTAACTGTAAGAGTGCAGAAAGTTGAAATAAGCAGTTCACATGATATATAAGAAACAATTAATTCCTCTAACTGGGGAGTTTTCAAAAATGGGGTACCACAAGGTTCGGTCTTGGGTCCTTTGCTGTTCTTAATATATATTAATGACTTGCCATTCTACACTCACAAAGATGCTAAGCTAGTTCTTTTTGCTGATGATACAAGTATAGCTATCACACCTGACAAACAGGTATTAACTGATGAAATTGTAAATGATATCTTTCAGAAAATTATTAAGTGGTTCTCTACAAATGGACTCTCATTAAACTTTGATAAAACCCAGTATATAGGGTTTCATACTGTAAATGGAATGACACCATTAATAAATTTAGACTTTGAACAGAAATCTGCCGCTAAGGTAGAATGCTCAAAAATCTCAGGTGTTTGGATTGACGAGGGATTGAATTGGAAGAAACACATTGAAGATCTGCTGAAAATTGCAAAATTTGGTGATATACATCTCAGTAAATTAGCTTACTATGCCTATTTTCATTCACTGCTTTCATATGGGATCATATTCTGGGGAAATTCAACACTGAGTAAAAAAGTATTCATTGCACAAAAGATTGTAATCAGAATAATTGCTGGAGCCCAATCAAGATAATCCTGTAGACATTTATTTAGAGATGCAGGGATCTTCACTGTAGCTTCACAATATGTATACTCACTCATGAAAATTGTTATTAACAATCCGACCCAATTCAAAAGTAATAGCAGTGTGCATAGCTACAATACTAGAAGAAAGGGTGATATTTACTATTCAAGGTTAAATCTAACTTTGGCACAGGAAGTGGTGAATTATGCTGCCACAAAAGTCTTCGGTCACTTACCAAGTAGCATCAAAAGTCTGGCAGATAGCCAACTAGTATTTAAAAAGAAATTTAAAAATTTCTGAATGGCAACTCCTCCTACAGTGTAGATGAATTTTTAGACAAAACTTTTTTTTTAAAAATTTAAAATGTATATGAAAATATCCTTAAATATTGTCATGTATAGACATCATTCACTAAACTGACACGTTTCACATCATTACGAAATGTAGTATATATGATCTATGGAACAAGTATTAATCTAATCTAATCTAATTTAATCTGACAATCTGCCACCTCTCCTCGTCAGTGGTTATCCAGTCCAGTGACCTAGGGCGAAATATCTTAGCGTAATCACTCACTACCAACTGACGTCAAGATGTCTGTGACATCAGAAATAAAGCCTGCTCCTGTCTCCTAAATCTCTATCCACTCCTCAACCGTTATTCCCTCCTCACCTTGGTGTTACCCTGTACAAGGCCTTATTTTGTCCCACTTCATAAACACCTCCATCAGCTGCAGATGAACAGCAGATACACACATCAAGGAGATGCAATTCCAGCAAAGCCGTGCCCTCTGGCTGGCTTTGCACCTTCCCCAGGATTTCCCTTCTGACCAGCTCCACATCTTAGCTGAAATCGCACACCCGCTGGACTACATCAAGCGGACCGCATGGACGTTCTAGTCAAAGGCCGCCCTGTCCACTAACCAGAGGCGCCGACTTTTGAAAATCAGTGTGGGTGCTCTATATCACGGTTCACAAATGTTCGAAACCAACCCTCCTGAAAATCATGTTCATGCATTTTTGAATGAGCAATACTTGATAAAAGTAAATAGGCAGTTGTCTGGCCTTCTAAAGATAGAAAGAAGAAGGAGGAGGAAGAAAATGAAACCATGACTGCATTAGGACACTACAATAAAGCGATCTATTAGCCGAAGTGGATATTTTGATATAAGTAACACACCAAAACTTCTACACGACCAGTGCACTAATCTAACACGTTTTGTGCGAAGCTATTCTTTCTGACAAAAGCGTTTGGTAGAACACCATCACCAGGGTTGAAAGAAATCTTTGAAATATTTTGAGATTTTTGAAGTCCGACATCGAAACTTTCATCACTTCGAGATAACTTCATGACATCTCTAACAGTATTAATATAGTCCAAGGTTTTTTAAGCCTGAGAGAAAAGCATTACACATTTCAACTGAATCTATAATTTTAATAACAAATGAAAAACGATCAACTTTAGCATCAGCATCAGATTCTTCAAGCTAAATGTCTGAAAGAACACAATTGAATGTTCATAAATACGTACACCTGAAAGGTCAAACGGACCGACGTGTTTCAGAATGAATAAAGCTAGCATAGTGGGTAAAACACGGACAATCATTACTACTCGCTTGGGGACCCGCGTACAAAACTGATCATTTCTTCCTCGTATGAAATATCGTCTCTCGATATGGTCACGTTTTGCATTGCCTCTTTAGTCATGAGATAGGTTTTGATTTTTCCCGATTTTTCTTCTTTTTTTTTAAATTTATACCATTTTATTTTCCACCTCAATTTTATGTAGGTGCTCAGCACCCTCAAAAAATTCTTGGGAGGTGCACGAACCCCGGAACACCCACGGAGTCGGCGCCCTTGCCACTAACAGACAACACTGTCCTCTCCCACCAGTTGCAGCGCAATGGGGACACACGTTGGTCCCACCTGCTCTTAAATTAGGAAGTTCACGACCTGCTCCGCAATCTGAACACCGGGACGAGAATCTCCTCAGAAGAACGACAGAATCAGTGCAGAATTAGGAGACAACCCACTGAAGTACTGCGAACTCCATTCTACCTCGAGTGGTTAACGCTCCCTCCTACAGTTCAGTGGGAAGTGCAGGCGTTACATCAGTCCCTACTACTATAGCAAGCTACAACTATTTAAACGTAGTGTTATAGCTGTCGCACGGGAGATGGGGGCACAGCATATCCGAAGTAGCGATGAGGTGGGATTTACCCAAATGACCAATTTGAATATCGGGAATCCGAAAAAAGAAAAAAAATCCATGGCATCACTGCAGCCGGAAAAAGATCGGCACCAACGGCGACTGAAGAGACTCGTTCAACATAACAGAAGTGCAACCCTTCCGAAAATTGCTGCGGCTTTCAATGTTGGATCATCAACAGTGCCAGCATGCGAACCATACTATGAAACATCATTGACTTGGCCTTTCGGAGCCGAAGGCTCACTCGTGTACCATTACTCATTGTACGGCAGAAAACTTTATGCCTCTCCTGCGCCTGCCAATATATTGGGCTATTGATGACTGGAAATATGTTGCCTGGTCTGACGCGTCTCGTTACCAATTGTATTGAGCGGTACCGGTATGGAGACAATCTCACGAATCTGTGAACCCTGCCAGTCATCAGGGGACTGCTCAATCTGGTGGAGGCTCTCTAATGGTGAGGGGCGTGTGCGGTTGAAGTCATATGGGACCCCTGATACGTATAGAAACGACTCTGACAGGTGACAGTTACTTATACAACCTGGCCGATGACACATCCATTCATGTCCATTTGCGTTCTGTTCGACTTTAGAAATTCCAGCAGGACAATGCGATACCACACACGTAATTGCTGCAGATTGGTTCCATGAACACTCTTCTGAGTTTCGACACCTTACAACGTGCTTAAATAGCAGTCAACAATCCGAAGATTGGTTTGAACACCACAGTGCTTCACTAGGCATGGTCCTGTTTCGAGGTGGTATGCCGTTGCCTTCCTCCGACCTTCGAACTGACTTACCCAGCCAGTTGTAGGGGGACCTAACTTGGGTTCCAAACCACGGTGCTACTCGTTATTTTTCACGTGAGCAATACTGCCAGAGGTGGAAGTGGAAAGTGACAGATAAAAATCCTAGAACCTGGCGGGGATCGAACCCGTGACCTTCGGATTCATCGTCTGGCACTCTACGACTGCAAACCGAGGCATACATCCGCCCCTCCGCCCACGTACTCTTACGGATTTATGCACCCCTACAGGATGCTTGGTTTCAGTTGCCTCCCGCACTATTTCATAGATCAGTCGAGCCAATGCCACTTCTGCATACTCATGGTGGGAGGGGGGGGGGCGGGCTACACGATATTATTACGCAGCTGTACCAGTTTCTTTGCCTCTTCATTGTCTATAGGGTATTCATCTTAGAGCTTTTCACCCCAGATATCTTTAAAACAACAGTAGATATTGAAATACGATTCTGACTGGCATCAAGATACGGCAGAGGCATATGAAAGTAAATATTATTACGAATTCGAAGTACTGAAGCATGTCGACTGTTTCGGGGCACTGAATAAACTGAAGGGCAAAATCGAAAATTTGTGCTGGATCGGAATTCGAATTTGAATTTACCGCTCGGGCGAGCGGTCGCCTTAACCAATTAGGCTATCCATGTACCCTTCCCTTCCAGTCAAAATTCTCAACTTACAGCCCACTACAATGGCAGTGCTCCCCCCCCCCCCCCCTACCCATTAGTTCCTCTTGCTCGCAGCCTATACTGCATCCCGCAAGGGATCAGGCATATTAATGCGTCCGCACTGAAACTGTCATTTGTCTGTTGGGAGCATATTTACAATTATTGAAGTGATATCTGCTATTAGACGTTCTAAAAGGTAATATTTTCAAACAAAATTATTTTTTTTAATTAAATGGACACTCCATGTTATTTCTGATGCAATCAATAGCACGAAAAAAGCAAAACTAATGATGTTGGTTACGTCGCAGTACGCCAATTACATCCCGGAATACTGAGAAGCGAAGTTGACGCCTGAACTGCACGAAGCGCGCAGCTAGCGCACGTCCCGAAACTCAAGAGCGACATCACTCTGCCCGTAATGGTTCGCTAGGTGCGCGCTTCGTGTATTTGAAAAGTCAACTTCGCTTGTCAATATCGTGGGATGCAATAGACATATTGCGATGTGTCCTACGACATTATTTTTGCTATTTTTCATGTTATAAGCATAAGAAATAACATAGGTATCCATTTACAAAAACATAAGTTTTTGTTGCAAATAAAGTTTCTTACGTTTTAGAATGTCACATAGTATTTACTTTCATAAGCCCCCGATGTAAGTTCATGCCTGTGAAAGTCGTATTTCCATGTTTGTTTTTGTACCAAGAGATTTATGAACATCAAGAACTAAGGTGGAAAAACAGTTGTCACCAAAGAAGAGAAAGCAGCAAGTTCGAAGAGTATATAGAGGGGCTCTACAAAAGAAATGGACTTAGACACAATTGAATCGGTCATTGCAAAAAGGTCATACGTCAACTTTTTTACGAAAATGAGTTATCCTTTGGAGATGGATGGGAAAGTGTAGCCGGATTCATACGTACAAGAAGGGCAGAAGTCAGCTTTCAAATGGTGTCATTATCGACCCGTGAAAGCTTCGTTCATTGCAAAAAGGTCATGAATCATTTACTCATGCCGTTTTTGCAATGACTTTGTGGAGGTGTATTTAATCGAACGCAGAAGTTATTGGTGGCGTTGCGCTGCTTTCCCGCGTATTCTGTCGTCTGAAACAATCCATTGTTGTGTTTACAGAATTGTAGGTTCAAATAATAGGTCATTACCGTCGCAATCAGAAGCCACTTATTTGTCGAGGAGTAATTATGTCTGCGTCTTCTTCGGACTCTGAAATTCCTCCTATAGGCAAGAAACGGACAAAAAATGCTAATAAGTACAAAAGGAATATTATTCATGATTCAAAAGTAAAGGGAGTGGAATACGTGAATTGGAAAGGTGAGAAAATTCAGCGTCGGAGTACAGGAGATGAATACAAGTGAGTAAAATACGTGTACTTGATTTCTGTATGGAAGTAAATGCATATACCTGCATAGTATGCAATTTAGACATTATCGTAATTGATAACTTCGACTCTTTCAGGTGCAAAAAGGACTGTTTTCCTCTGTTTGATGATGACGCGAAGATAGAAATCATTGCTCACTTGAACAGTTCCAGTGATAACAATCAACAAGATATCTTCCTGCAAGGGCTAATCGAAGTTCAAGATGTCAAGAGCAGAAGACCGCGAAAAAGGATCCTAAATTAAGAATGTTTTTGGCATACTCAATATGAAAACCAAGCAGTCACACATTTATGTGTACCATGAAAGCGAAGCGAAGAAAGGCGCAAATGAGGTTTGCTCATTTCTCTATAATTACATCGAGAAGTATATCTCAAAAGATGTGAATGAGCATCATCTCTTCTCTGACGGGTGTGTTGCTCAAAACAAAAATCACCCAATGATTCGCTTTTGTTTAACACTTGTATCAGCTGGGAGATTTAGGAAGATGAAACATTACTTCTCTACACGCGGGCATAGTTTCCTTCCAAACGATAGAGATTTTGGGACCATAAAAAAGTTGTAAGATGTCATGACCGGATCTACTTACTTGAAGAGTATGCCATAATGATCAGAAAGGTATCAAGTAAATACTCAGTGGAAACTATTGATAATGTTGCTGTATTAGCCTTTAAAAACTGGTGGCCTGCCAATTTTAAAAAGGCTTGCCTCTCCGAATCAAGCATTGGAAAAATTCTCAAAGAACAATGCGTTTCTTTTTCTCCTTCTAAATGGATGACTTTTCAGTATGATGCACATTATCCTGGGCAAATAAAAACAGAGCAATTAATCGATGGTCTCATCAGAGAGACATTCCAGCCCCTCCAAAGCTTCAATAAGCATCCTGTACTTTCCATCGAGTTGGCGTATCCTGGAAAGCAAGTGCCGATCAATGTCAAAAAATACTAGATTTATTTAAAGTGAAGAGGTATATTCCAGCTGAAAATGTGGAATTTTATGACCAAATGCAAGAATGGGCAACGGAAGGGGGAACAAATAATGAAGATGATGATCAAGAAAATTGACTTGGTTTATTGTACTATATTTTCATGTTGTTATAAAACACACAAATGTTGCGAAAAATGTTACTGCGGATAATAAGATTCAAATTTCATTTTACTGTGTTATATATTAACTGATTTTTCAATAAAATAGACAATTATTTGCAAATAATGCTTTCATTTGTTGCAACACACGGTCGTTCATTGCAAAAAGGTCATAAGTCAGCAATTTTTAAATTAATATTGTGGTTAAACTATAAATTACAAAACAAAAATACACAGTGCAACACAGTGCTTGGCACCTCACTAAATATTGATATTAAAATAACAATAAATAAATAAATAAATAAATGGTTTATGCTGTAGAACGTTTTTTCCTTCTCCTGTAAAATTTTACTTTCATGACTAATGACCTTTTTGAAATGACCGATTCAATTTTCTGGGAAGGGAAGAAGATGTAGATGAAGATGAAATACGAGTTCTATACTGAGAGATGAATATGACAGAGCACTGAAAGACCTAAGTCGAAACAAGGTTCCTTAAGTAGATGACATTCGCTCACAGCTACTGACGTCTCTGGGAGAACAAGCCATAACGAAACTGTTTCGCCTGGTGCTTAAGATGTATGAGACAGGCAAAATATCCTCAGACTTTAAGAAAAATGTAATAGTCCCCATTCCAAAGAAAGCGGGCGCAGAGATGTGTGAAAATAACAGAGCCATTGGTTTATTAATAAGTCATGGTTGCAAAAGTTTAATATGAATTATTTACAGAAGGATGGAGAAGCTGGTAGAAGCTGACATCGGGGAAGATCAGTTTGGATTCAGGAGAAATGTAGGAACACGGGAAGCAATACTCACTTTATCACTTATATTATAAGATAGATAGAGGAAAGGCAAACCTAAATTTCTAGGTTTTGTAGATTTGGAGAAAGCTTTTGACAATGTTGGTTGGAATACACTCTTTCAAATTCTAAAGTAAGCAGGGGTAAAATATAGGAAACGGAAAGTGATATACGACTTGTACAGAAACCAAACAGGAGTTACAAGAGTTAAAGGTAAGAAAAGCGACGAAAAGGTTTGGAAGGGAGTAAGATAAGGTTGTAACCTTTTCCAATGTTATTCAATTTGTATATTAAGAGAGCTGTGAAGGAAAGCAATGAAAATTTGGAGAAGGAATTAAAGTTAAAGGTGAAAAATTAAAACATTGCGTTTTGCCGATGACATTTTAATTCTGTCAGAGACAGCAATGGACCTGGAAGATCACTTGAAAGGAAGGGACATTGTGTTGAAGCGTAATGAAATCTTTTCTGAAGACATTTGTATGGAGTGTTGTCTTGTACAGGAGTGAAACTTGGTCGACAAATAGTTCAGACTGTAAGAGGATGAAGCTTCCGAAATGTGGAGGAACAAAAGAATGGTGAAGATTAGGTGGGCAGATCGCGTAACTAATGAGGAGGTACTGAACAGAACTGGGGAGAAAAGGAACTTTTGGCATACCTTGACTAAAAGAAGGGATCGCTTGGTAGGACACATTCTTAGACATTCGGGAATCGTAAATTTAGCATTGGAGGGAAGTGTATGGGGGAAAATAGCATGTAGAGATGAAGAGGATTGCTCGGGACAGAGTAGGGTGGAGAGCTGCATCAAACCAGTCTCCGGACTGAAAACCACAATAACAGCACTAAGAGGCACATGGGATGAAAAATTTAAGTGGGACACCCTATGTATAGTGCCGTCAAGAAAACATTATACACTCCATCAGAGTTTTCTAATCGGTGAATATGTAGTACATGAAATGATGACATTTACGCGTCGATCCATGCTGCAACATCCGTATTAGTACGTGGTGTGCAATGTACGCTTTGAATCTGGCATCTATTTGATCATACAGATGGCGATGGTGAATACTGTCCTACGATTCATTATCCCACGCCTGCTCAAGTTCTTCACGTATTTCTGCTAGAGTTGTGAGCAGACAAGTCGCATGTATTCATGTGTCTGTTGTTATCCCAACATATCCCATAGGTAATCGGTTCAAGATCGTGCTTGCCAGAGAAGAAGTTGTACTATGGCGCAGTGCGTTGAATGTCACGCGCTGTATGTAAGCGAGCATTTCCTATTGGAACAAATCCCCCATGTTACCAGAAAGGCAGAAGAATGTGTCCTACAACATTCTGCACGTGCCAACCACTGGTCAGCGTTTCTTCCACAGGCTCGAACGCTGAACGACAGTTATAGCGTCTCGCACCCCAGCTTGTAAGAACTGGGGTGCAGTTAGCATGTCTTGGAAGAATACACTATACGAGACAGCACTCACAAGGTCTACGCCGTATCCTCAAATGAACACCAATTCTGTGTGGGCAGAATCTGCTTTCATCGTTGAAGACCATGGCATGCCATTCCATCTTTCAAGCGATCCTCTGACGGCACCAGTCTAGCCAAGTGATATTGTTAAAGTCAGTAAATAATGCCCTTGAGTATCTAAAACTAGCATTTACAAATAACTTTAGGTAAATGAATATGTCACGAACTTCACCACAAGAAATAACTTCCATAATTAAATCTTTCAAAACAAACCATTCTGGTGGTTACAATGACATATAAGCAAAGTTAATTAAGGAGTGTTCTTGTGCGTTTAGTACAATTTTAAGTAATTTTTGTAACCAGGCTGTTACAGGTGAGGCATTCGCTGATTGGCTAAACTATGCGGATATTAAATCTCTGTTTGAAAAAGGAATAAAGAGACACCATCAAGCTACAGACCGATTTCAGCATTCTCGAAAATTCTAGAAAATTGTACGAACTGGTTCTCAACCATCTGACCTCAAATAAGATATCCAGAAAACAGTTTGAATTTCTGAAAGGTCCAGATATCGTGAAGGCTATTTACACCTACAGTGAAAATGTAGTTAATGCAATAAATAAGAAATTACAAGTAGAAGGGTTTTTCTGTGATTTGTCAAAGGCAGTTGCTTGTATGAAACACTAAATCCTTTTAAGTAAATTAAAATTCTGTGCTGTGGTGTTACAGTCAATGCTGCAAAAGTTTCAAGTCATACCTCGCTAGCAGCAAGCAAAGGGTTTCAGTGCAAGCGACTAGTGACTTGAGCCATCAGTCATTATCCGATTCAGAAGAAATTACTTGTGGTGTCCCACAAAGCTCCATCTTAGGGCCATTGCTTTTTCATGTATACATTAATGACGTCTCATCACTTACATTGCTAGTATTCGTTTTCTTTACAGATTATACACGTATTGCAATAAATAGCACGTTGAGTATAGTTTTGGAAAGGTCTACTAATGATATATTCATGGACATTAATAAATGGTTTAAAGCTAACTCAGTAACATTAAAATTTGAAAAGACACACTACATGCAGTTGAGAACATGTAGGACGTTTGCACCCAACATAACGATAAAGCATGAAGAAGAGCAGATAGAAAACGTCGACAGTAGTAAATTACTAGAGTACAGCTTTGTAATAAATTCACTTGGGAGGAGCACACCACAGAACTGTAGAAACTACTTAACAAATCTGTATTTTCAATTCGAGTGTTATCAGAAGTAGGCGACTTCGAAATAAAAAAAGCTTGCATACTTTACTTACTTCCATTCAATAAATTCATATGGCATAATATTTTGAGTAACTCGTCAAGTCGAAAGAAAGCTTTCAGAGTCCAAAATCATGTAATACACATTATTTGTGGAGTAAATTTATGGACATCCTGTAGGGTCTCTGCAAAGAACTAGGTATACTAACTATTGCCTCTCAGTACATTTATTCCTTAATGAAATTTGTCTTAAGTAATAAGTCCATTTTCCAACAAACAGCTCGGTTCATACGTACAATACTAGGAACAAAAGCGAGCTAGACAAGGACTTAAATGCACTTACTTTAGACAAAAAGGGGTCCACTACTCAGGAACACACATTTTCAATAATTTACTAAATCATAAAAAAAATATAAGAGGAACCTGAAAGACTTACTAGTGGTCAACTCTTATGCCACTGTCGAATGTTTGAATAGAACCAAATGATGCATGTATTCAGACTATTAGGATTATTACATCAGCTATATATAATGAGATGTTCCATATCCACGAGATTTTCCTCAACACGGATCTATGAAACAAACAACTAATCTAATCTAAACTAGCAGAAGTGCCGACGAGCCAAGCACTGACTAAACTCTCGTCTACACTTAAGAGAATGGAAAAAAAATTGAACCAGGTAATTCACCCAGGAAGGAGCACATCCCCCCTTCCACTTCCTGGACTGCTCGCTAACAGCCAGGTAGCCCAAACTGATCTGAAAAATAGCGGAGCCACGGGAAGATACTCCAAGAGTGATAGCGGAAAATTTATATATGTGATAGTCAAGCATGAATCACATCTATATAAAGACAGATTTTTTCTCATCGTGTAACTCGAGAACTCCCAAGCTTGTAAAATAACTTTGCTTGCGAGAAGTTTAAAAGCACTTTTAAAGGGTTCAATCTTTCAAAGAGCACGTGCATTTGGAAAAGGAAGGGATCATAAATATCCCATTAGTAGGCTTTTCGGTCATTTTCTAGCATCTCCATGTTACAAAACCCCCAAGTAAGGCAGTTAGGGAATTTTGAGCTGTGTTTGGAAAGAGATAGAAAGAGTGTCAGTGACAGAAACTGATGGCAAGCGCCCTTGATGCCTACTGACTGAGATATTTGCAGGGGGTGGCCATATTCATCATTTACATCTCACTAGTCGGAGCAAAACTGGCAGTCACAAGCTAAAAAGTATCTAAGTAATTGCAGAGGGCAGTTAGAGGGAGAATTCTCATTGGCTCAGCGCAGTGTAACGCCTTGAGAATCAAGGTCTGAGCATCAGGTCCGTTTATAACAGATGTTAGTCAAGGGCGCTACAGATGCAGACAACGAAATTTTGTAGACAGAACAGAGCCACCAGTCTTGTTTAAGGTAAAGTTTATATTATTTTCCATGCTAGCCCTTTGAAATCGGAAGGACATTCTTATCAGGAATCTGGTCAGATTTGACTATAAAGCAGACGCTCATGTGAGTCATGTAAAGTTATGATGGACTCATTCCTGGTCGTCGTGTCAGTGATAGTGTATTATCTCGATGGATTATTTCTATGTGTCGAAATTCATGGGCACCAAACAGAAGTTACACAGTAATGTAGACAAATAAAATTTATAAGGCAAAAAATGGAGTTTTGCAGCTATTTTTGGTAAATTTAGAAAATTATTGTATTTTTGAACATCTGTAGCACAGTCATTAGTGGGTCTAAAACCACTTTTGACCAGCGAAATATGTATGAAATGTTACGTTCTTCAACTTTGTTCTGAAGTATGTTTCGCGAAAAACGTATGGTTTAGTAGTTATAAGCGAAATAGTGAAAAAGGCAAAAAAAATCGAGGTTTTTCGGCCCCTGCAAAGTTAGCACAGGGTCCTCGAGGTCTAAAACTCAGATTCTGGTCCACAGAGTACCTACACACAACATACTAAAATTTCATTAAGTTCGGAATACTTTCCAGGTTAAAGTACCTGACTGCTGGATTAATCTCCCTCTTTCTGGCAACCAGGTCGCAAAGTTCCACTATTTTCCGAATAACGTCGTACTTTCATAGTTTCACTGTGGACTCAGTTATGACAATATACCAACTACCATCTGCCACTGTCATACACTGCCATAACTGTGTCCGCAGTGAAACTATGAAAATACGACGTTTTTCGGAAAGTAGTGGAACTTTTCGACCTGGTTGCCAGAAGAGGGAGATAGGGAGTAGCAAGCGCTGACACTCACTGATGATGCCTTGTGGAAAAGGCGAAACGCGTATGAGTGAATTGTAAAAATAAAAACCCTTCATTTGCAGAATCAAAAAGCGTTTTCTTTACAAAATACTACAGTGAAAGTACATAGTATTCAGCTGCTCCTCAAATGGTCAGTACAAGCAACGTATCAATGAAAAAATAAGACCGAAGTTACGAAATGCTAACAATCAACTGCCACACTTCCTAAATACCCACACACTGTACACTTCGCCTACTGCCGGGCTTTCACTCTAATAAGTTTTATTATTATGCTCGATGCTGAAAACGCAGTTATAAAAGGTCCGTTCAAAAAAATCCGGAACATTTGTAACTTAGCGTCAACGGAGTGATGAAACGAAATGCGGTTCGCATCCCTACACTCGCCTGTGTTGATTGTGTAACTGTCGGAAGTTTCATTGTTGTACGTCTGCTAGTTATTGTACAGTGCTGTATTGTGCAGAACGCAGTGTCGCACAGTTTGCGAATTTCGAGATGCCAGAGTTAGAGGATCAACGCTTCTGCATTAAATTTTCCATGAAACTCAAGAAACTCTTTACAGAGACACACAAGATGATGTAGGGAGCGTACGATGATGAGTGCTTTACCCGTACTTTGTGTTACAAATGGCCGAACGGAAGTGAAAGATGATCCTCGCTCAGGACTCCTTCGACGTGCACTGAGGACACTCTTGTCAGGAAAGTCAACGAAACTGTGCGTGCCAATCGAAGAGGGACTGTCCGAAACACTGTAGAAAAATGCAATATTTCAGTAGCAGCGCGCCATGCAATCCTGATGTATCATCTTGCAATGCATCGCATGAGTCAAGACCGGAAAGACCATCGCCTCGCAACTTTTCAACAGCTTTTGGATCACGCAAATGAGAACGAGATGTTCCTTAAGAGTCCGAAGTTGAGAACCCCGCTGAAAGTAAAAAAGTTCGGAATTTTTGAACAGACCTCGTAAACCCTTTCTTTTAAAATCAGCACTGAATTTTAGTGCTGCTGGATCAGTGGAGGTATGCGTCCGGACCTGAAGCTGTGGAGAGGAAGACGTTCCGTTTGCTCCGCCACCACAGCGGAGTCTGCCACCAGGAACAAAGAGGGGGGGGGGAGGGGGGCGGTGCTTCCACTTTTGCGGGCGCGCGCAAGTTTTGCATGTGACGCTGCCCCGCCCGAGAACAAGGGTCCCGCTTAAGGAGGGAACTTCGTCGGATATATGGAAAGTTCTCCGCTTCCTCGCAGTCGCCCTGCTAGCAACTTTGGCTGCGGCGAGATAAGTATTAATTCTCCGGGGAAAATTCTTACATTATAATTTTCAGTCCTCCCCCAAGATATACAACAGAGTATAATACGTTGTCGTCTTGTCGTGTGTGTGGCAAAAGTTCTCACTGCTCCCCTTCAGCTACACTGTTAGATAATTTTCACGATTTCTTGTTTGCTTTCTTCTCTTTACAAAGTAACGCTCTAAAACGGTTGATATTTCTCTATTTCTCCGGCAATTGAGTGTTGCAGAGTTACTACATAAATATCTCTGAAATTGGTCAGCAAAGTCAACCAACCAGCGATGAACGATATACCGCTGTAATACAACAATTTATATGTGACTACTACCACCAACGAGTGAAAAAGTCTTTAACAACGAAACTGACTAAGCTTAGTTTGTATCTTTTCAGTGATAAAGCTGCCAAATTTATTGTTGGTAGATATCGTCCGAAATATCAGAGAGACATATCGAATCATATCGACCGAAAAATCGTACCGTGTATATTTACCTATTGTCAAAGACTTTCTCCGAATCTACTAAAGCTAGAAATGTAGGTTTGTCTTTCCTTAAGTTTTAAGGTGAGCAGTGCCTCACGTTTTCCTACATTTCTCTGACGATGTCCCGCTGAGCCAACGCCTGAACATCTGGTTCACGCACGACGGTGCTCCAGCACATTTTCATTTATGAGTGCGCCGGTCTCTAGCACGAACGTACGGGCTACTTCTGATAGGTAGGCATCCAGGGTCTCCCGATTAAAATGCTGCGGATTTATGTGTGTGGGGTCTACATCTACATACGTACTCCGCAATCCACCGTAAGGTGCGTGGTGGAGAGTACACTGTATCACTACTAGGTATTTCCTTTCCTATTCCACTCCCAAATAGAATGAGGGGGAAAAAAGAATGCCTTTATGCGTCCGTACGAGCCCTAATTTCTCGTACCTCGTCTTTGTCATCATTACACGAAATGTAAGAAGGCGGCAGGAAGATCGTTCAACACTCAGCTTCAAAGACGATTATCTGTCGTCTTCCATTTATTTTTTGTATATTTTTGTAAAGTTAGAATTTATTTAATGTCGCCAGATTATCGTTAAAATTTGAACCCCACCCTTTTCAAGGCTTGAGGAATAGCATTTTTATTTCATGTGTCAAACTATTAGTTAATATTGCTAGGTTTTCTTATTTTGTTATGTTAATAATTTATTATTATATTAATTAGTGCGACATAAGTACGACTTCTCTGCTACTCCACTGTCCCTGTGAGAATGTGCAGTCGTTTTACTTTTAAGTGGGTGCAAGAATCTATGGCTGTCTGAATGTGGGGAGTGATAGCTCGCTTTGCATCATTCTCTCTGGCTCAGTGTCGATAGCTGCTGATACTACCAAAGAGGTTTCCACACCCTTTGGTTGCGAGCTAGTTGGCGAGCCTTCCCTCTCCAGTGCGAATCTACTCTCTTGAATTTTCCAGCTTCCGGTGTTCCGGTGGCTTCCCGCGTCTCGTGGCCACTCGATCTGGCCATTCTCGGCTGGTCGTCTGGTGAGGTAAGGTTGGTTCTGCTCTTGTTTCTGGAGATGATAGCGTTTCGTTGACTAGCACGTTTAACTTAGAGTCAATTTTTTGGAATATTTTCTCGGATCGTGTGCACAAATTTGTTCTCGTTTTTCAATTCAGTGATTTTTAATAGATAAACGCGGTGTGTGTGATTCTAGTTGAAGTTTGATAATGGCCTGGTATGTTAAAACCTTTTGTGATCATGTGACGGTGTATGAACTCTGTGTAAATACTTTCTAGCTTTGTGGGACCCGATTTCTAATAGATGATATGTTCAGGCAAGTAAGTATGCGGGTATCCTTCTGATGTCCACTAATATTTCGCGATCTTCTGTCCCCGCCTATTTTAATTTTGCTGTTACTTCTCCGACTGGAAGTACGCACTCTGTCTTTGTCAGTAATTCTCTCTGAACCTTGTACAACCTCCTTCAATAGCTTTCTTATGTAATTCTAAGCATTTCTATGGGTTGCATGCCGTAATTCTTATTTTTATTTTTCCGATTTTGTAATTATTTCATTTTTGTGGTTTTTTGAGAGAGGACATTATCCGACTTTGTAATCGCCCCCCCCCCCCCCGCTATCGCGTGTAGCTCTATTTCATTCGCTTCCTTATATAATTCTAAGCATTTCTAGGGGTTGTACGCCGTAGTTCTTATTCTTATCTTTCCGGCTTTGTAATTATTTCACTTTTACGAGTTTTGGAGACTGGACTTCATCCGTCCTTGTAATCGCTCCCTATCGCATGTAGCTGCATTTCTTTCGCTTTCTTTTAACAACATATAATTCTAAGCATTTCTATGGGTTGCATGCTGTAGTTAAGTTTATTTATTTTTCAGAAGCTGAATTTATGCAATTTTATCGGTTTTCGGAACCACGTGGGTCCGAGTTCCACTTCCGGGTCTTGCAGCTAGTCGCCTGAATTCACGCCACTTCTCATAACACCCGCTCCTAGATCGATTTCTAACAGACTGCAACTTAAGAATCCATCGTGATTTTGAATAATGAATCCGATTTTCAACCACTTCACCTTCAGTGGAGTGCGTTCATGTAACGTAGCCGTGTGTCGCCGTTAGCGTGTTTGGTCGCAGTTCAATTCAAATGTAATTTAATTTGGCTATACACGCGCACCATCTCGAAACAGGCACGACAGACCAGAGCCAGCTTCAAAGTGTTTTTGTATATTATGTTTTGTGCTTCCTCCGACTTGCTTAATTTCGCCTACGTTAGCGGCGCCTGCTTCCGCCTCGTCTCAGCACGCTGATTTTGGTGAGTTTCGCTGTGGCATTGCGTGTGTGTGAGAGAGAATGAGTGTTGTTTGTGAATCCTTCCCCCAGTAGCGTTAAATCATGTACAATTTAGCCTGGGCACTATCCGCATTGATTCATGTAAGAGATGCATTTTTATTGTGTTAACAAAATTGGTTCCCAATTTTGCTTGTTTTCTATCTTAATAAATAAGTCTAAGTGCAGCATAATGCGTAAGTTGACTATAAATTGTAGTTTTAGAGCACCTTCCCTCTTTTATTTAATATTGTTCTTCACAAGTGCTGAGAACATTGCGCCATAAATGTTTTCTTAGCCACCTTTCTAAGATAACTTTAATTGTGGTGGCTTGCTTATTAATGTCTGTGTGTAATAACGTTTGAGCTGCTATGTATATTGACCACTGTAGTATTAACTTCCTGTTATTGAAGTAATTCTAAACGAGTTAGTTCTCAGTTTGGGCCATGGAACAAGGCTTTGTAGCAGGGAATAATCGGTAGTTCACACGGACCTTATTTACTAATTTTAGTGATAAAACAAAACTCTAGTTACGTACAGTGGTCGACTTTTAATCTTCAGATTCCGGCGCCCTAAATTTCTTCCACATAATTTCTCGAAAAGAACGTCGTCTTTCCTTCAGCGATCTCCCTTTGAGATCCCGGAGCATTTCCATGACACTCGCGCATTGGTCTAACCTACCAGTAACGAACCTAGCTGTTCGCCTTTGAACTGTTTCTATTTCTTCCTTTAAACTGATCTGCTGCGGGTCCCAAACACTTGAGCAATACCCAATACGTGGTCGTGCAAGCGTTTTATACGTGGTTTCTTTTACAGATGTAGTACATCTTCACAAAATTCTACCAATAAACCGAAGTCCGCTGTCCGCCTTACTCACAACTGTCCTTACATGTTCGTTCCATTTCATATCGCTCTGCAATGTTACGCCTACATATTTAAACGAAGCGACTGCATCAAGAATCTCACTACTAATGTTGTAATTGAACATTATGGGATTGTTTTTCCTACTCATGTGCATCACCTCACTTTTTCTACATTGAGAGCTAGCTGCCATTCCTTGCGCCAACTAGAAATTTTGTCTAAGTCATCCTGTATGCTATTACAGTCAATTAAAGACGACACCCTCCCATACACCACAGAATC
Source organism: Locusta migratoria (assembly GCA_026315105.1). Taxonomy (NCBI): domain Eukaryota; kingdom Metazoa; phylum Arthropoda; class Insecta; order Orthoptera; family Acrididae; genus Locusta; species Locusta migratoria. Next base: position 55,642,080 of record CM048749.1, read on the forward strand.
ATCAGCAAACAGTTGCAAATTACAAGTTACTCTGTCCATCAGATCATTTGTATTGATAGAAAATAATAGCGGTCCCATCACACTTCCCTGCGTCACGCCTGACGATACACTCGCCGTCGAGAACTAACTGCGTTCTATTACTTAGGAAGTCTTCCAGTCAGTCACATATCTGTGAACCTATTCCATATGCTCGTATCTTCGTTAACAGTCTGTAATCTGACACCGCGTCAAACGCCTTTTTGAAATCAAGAATAACACAATCCGCCTATTGCCCTTCATCCACGGCTCGCAAGATGTCATGTGAGAAAAGGGCAAGCTGAGATTCACATGAACGATGTTTCCTAAATCCGTGCTGATTCATAGAAAGAAGCTTTTCCGTCTCAAGGAAATTTACTACATTCTAACTGAGAATATGTTCCAAAATTATGTGGGTCATTCTCTTTCCTTTCTTATAAACGGGAGTCACCTGCGGTTTTTTCCATTCACTAGTAACTTTGTCCTGAATTAAAGATTCGCGATAAATGCAAGCTAAGTAAGGGGCCAATGCCGCAGAATACTCTTTGTAAAACCAAACTGGTAGCATCCGGATCAGCAGACTTTTTCGTATTTAGCTCTCTCAGCTGCTTCTCTACACCGGGAATGTTGTTGTTGTGGTCTTCATTCCGCAGACTGGTTTGATGCAGCTCTCCACGCTACCATTTCCTGTGCAAGTCTCTTCATCTGAGAATATGTTCGGCAACCTACATCCTTTTGAATCTGCTTACTGTATTCGTCCCTCGGTCTCCCTCTACGATTTTTAACCCACAGATTTCCTTCTAATGCTAAGTTGACAATTCCTTGATGTCTCAGAATGTGTCCTACCAGTCTATCCCTTCTCTTAGTCAGGATATGTCAGAAACTCCTTTTCTCCTTGAGTCGGTTAAGCACCTCCTCATTAGTCAGGTGATTTATCCATCTAATCTTCATCATTCGTCTGTAGCACCACATTTCAAAAGCTTCTATAATCTTTTTGTCTGAACTCCTTATCGTTCACGTTTCACTGCCATACAATGCTACACTCCATACAAATGCTTTCAGAAAGGACTCCCTAACATTTAAATTAATATTGGATGTTAAGAAGTTTCGCTTGTTCAGGAAGCTTTTTTCCCATTGCCATTCTGCATTTTATATGTTCTTTACTTCGGCCATCAGAAGTTATTTTGAAAACCAAATAACAAAATTCATCTACTACTTTTATTGTCTCGTTACGTATCTAATTACTTCAGCACCCCCTGATTTTCTGACACTACATTCCATTGCCCTCGTTTAACTCGTGTTAATGTTCATCTTATATCTTCCTTTCAAGACACTGTCCATTCCATTCAATTGCTCTTCCAGATCATTTGCAGTCTCCGACAAAATTACTATGTCATCGGCAAACCGCAATGTCTTCATTTCTTCTCCCTGAACTTCAATTCCCTCTCCAAATTTCTCGTTCCATTCCTTCACTTCTTGCTCAATGTATAGTTTGAACAACATTGGGGAAAGGCTACAACCCTGTCATACTCCCTTCCCAACCTCTGTGTCCCTTTCTTGCCCTTCGGCTCTAAAAACCGCTGTCTGGTTTTTAGATAGATTGAATATAACTCTTCGCTTCCTATATTTTACCCCTGCTACCTTCAGAGTTTGGAAGAGTGTATTCCAGTCGACATTGTCAAAAGCTTTCTCCGAATCTACAAACGCCAAAAACGTAGGTTTGCCCTTCCTTAGCCTATTTTGTCTCCACTAGCTTTCTTTGGAATTGGTATTACGATATTCTTCTTGAAGTCGGAGGGTATTTGCCCTGTCTCATCCATCTTGTATACAAGGTTGAACATTTTTTTCATGACTGGCTCTCGTAACGAAATCAGCAGTTCAGACGGAATATCATCTACTCCAGGGGCCTTGTTTCGACTCAAGTCCTTCAGCACTCTGTCAAATTCTTCTCGCAGTATCATATCTCCTATCTCATGTTCCTCCACTTTGCCTTCCCTTTCTAGAATATTGCCTTCAAGCATATTTCTTTTGTATAGGCCCTCTATATATTCCTCCACAGTTCAGCTGTCCCCTCTTTGCCCAGTACTGGTTTTCCGTCTGAGTTCTTGATATTTATACAGCTGCTTTTCTTGTCTCCAAATGTCTCTTTTATTTTCCTGTAGGCGGTATCTATCTTTCCCCTAGTTATGCATTCTTCTACGGTTCTGCATTTGTCCTGTAGCCACTCCTACTTAGCCAGTCTGTAATTCCTGTCAATCTCATTTTTCAGACGTTGGTACTTCCTTTTTCCTGCTTCACTTGCTGAATTTTTATATTTCCTCCTTTCATCAATTAAGTTCAGTATATCCTTTGTTATCCATGGATTTCTATTAGACCTTGTCCTTCTGCCTATATGGTCCTCTGCTGCCTTCACTACACTATCTCTCAGAACTACCCATTCTTCTTCTACTGGGAATACCTATTACTAGGTCCTCCATTTCGGAGTTAGTATGGTGATCAAATGATGGTACATTTGTGCGATCCTCCTGCGTGAAAGATTTCTTAAAAGTTAAATTTAGAACTTCAGCTTTCCGTTTGCTTTCTTTTATTACTGTCCCGGGATGATCAACGAGTGACTGGATAGTGGGCTTTGACCGCTTATCGATTTTACATAAGACCAGAACTTTTTCGGGTTCTCGGAAAGATCTTTTTCTAAGGTATGGCTGTGGTAATTATTGCATGCTTCGCGCATAGATTTTTTTATAGACGCACGAATCTCTACTAACTTTTGTCTGTTATCATTTGCGTGTTCTTTTTTGAACCGAGAGTGCAAAAGCCTTTGCTTTCTCAGTAGCTTTGTAACATTATTATTATACCACGGTGGATCTTTTCCATCCTTAATCGACTTTACATGTATCTATTTCTCTAATCCTTTATTTACAGTGCATTTAAACTAGTCCACAATTCCTCTACATAAATTGTACCTGAACTAAACAATGTCCATTCATTTTCTTAGTGCGATCCTAAAGCCGTCGGCACATGGAGCGTGTGTCTGAACGTGTGTGGTCAACGTGCCGAGTCCACCGTGCGGCTGAACGCTCGGAGACGGCGCGACTTGTGCATACGGGACGTGTGCCTCAACGAGCTACATGCGGCAACAGGTCCTAGAATCACACTGTTTCCGAAATCAAAAGAGTGGAATTCTTGCTTTACCTAATAAATCGCTTGTTTCCGCGCTTCTGCATATGTTCGTTATGTTCTGTGATATGTTGTTGTTGTTGTGGTCTTCAGTCCAGAGACTGGTTTGATGCAGCTCTCCACCCTACTCTATCCTGAGCAAGCCTTTTCATCTCCTCATAAGAACGACAACCCACATCCACTTGAATCTGCTTACTATACGCGTCTCTTGGTCTCCCTCTGCGATTTTTACCCCACACACTTCCCTCCAACGCTAAATTCACAATTCCTTGATGTCTAAGAATGTGTCCTACCAACCAATCCCTTCTTTTAGTCAAGGTATGCCAGAAATTCTTTTTCTCCCCAATTCTGTTCAGTACCTCCTCATTACTTACGCGATCCATCCACCTAATCTTCAGCATTCTTCTGTAGCACCACATTTCAAAAGCCTCTATCCTCTTTCTGTCCACACTGCTTATCGTCCATGTTTCACTCCCATACAAGGCAACACTCCATACAAATGCCTTCAGAAAGGACTTCCTTAGGCTTAAATCAATATTCGACGCTAACAAATTTCTCTCTTTCAAAAACGCCTTTCTACCCGTTGCCATTCTGCATTTTATACCGTCTGTACTGCGACCATCATTTGTTATTTTACTACCCAAGTAACAAAACTCATCTACCTCCTTTATTGTTTCGTTACCTAATCTAATTCCTTCAGCATCACCTGATTTTCTTACACTGCACTCCATTACCCTAGTTTTACTCTTGTTAATATTCATCTTATATGCACCTTTCAGCACACTGTCCATTCCGTTCAATTGCTCTTCCAGGTCCTTTGCTGTATCTGACAGAATTACTATGTCATCGGCAAAACGCAATGTTTTTAATTCTTCACCCTGAACCTTAATTCCTTCTCCAAATTTCTCCTTGCTTTCCTTTATAGCTTGCTCAATGTACAAATTGAATAACATTGGAGAAAGGCTACAACCCTGTCTTACTCCCTTCCCAACCACTGCATACCTTTCATGCCCTTCAACTCTGACAACCGCTGTCTGGTTTTTGTACAAGTTGTAAATAACCTTACGCTCCCTATATTTTACTCCTGCTTGCTTCAGAACATTAAAGAGTTTATTCCAATCAACATTGTCAAAAGCCTTCTCCAAATCTACAAAAGCTAGAAATGTTGGTTTGCCTTTTCTTAATCTATCTTCTAGGATAAGCCGTAAGGTGAGTATTGCCTCCCGTGTTCCTACATTTCTCCTGAACCCAAACTGATCTTCCCCGAGGTCTGCTTCTACCAGCTTTTCCATCCTTCTGTATATAATTCGTGTTAATATTTTGCAGCCATGACTCATTAAACTGATGGTTCTGTAGTTCTCACACCTGTCTGCACCCGCTTTCTTTGGAATGGGGATTATAACATTTTTCTTAAAGTCTGAGGGTACTTCACCTGTCTCATACATCTTACACACAATGTGAAACAATTTTGTCATGGCTGGTTCTCCCTGAGACTTCAGTAGCTCTGAGGGAATATCATCTACTCCAGGGGCCTTGTTTCGTCTTAGGTCTTTCAGGGCTCTGTCAAATTCTTATCTCAGTACAGTATCTCCTATTTCATCTTCATCTACGTCCTCTTCCCTTCCTACAATAGTGTCTCGGAGTTCATTTCCTTTGTAGAGCCCCTCTATATACTCTTTCCACCTTTCAGCTTTCCCTTCTTTGCTGAGAACTGGTTTTCCATCAGTGTCCTTGATATTCATAGAGCTGTTTTTCTTATCGCCAAATGTTTCTTTTATTTTCCGGTAGGCTGTATCTATTTTTCCCCTATTTATACATTCTTCTACATCCTTGCATTTGCCTTCTAGCCATTCCTGCTTAGCCCTTTTGCACTTCCTGTCAATCTCATTTCTTAGTCGTCTGTACTCCATTTTGCCTGTTTCATTTACTGCATTCTTATACTTTCTCCTTTCATCGATTAAATTTAGTATCTCCTGTGATATCCAAGGATTCTTTGTTGGTCTTGCCTTCCTACCTATTTTGTCCTCTGCTGCCTTCACTATTTAATCTCTCAATTTTACCCATTCCTCCTCAAATGTTTTCTTTTCCCCTGTTTCTGTCAATTGTTGCCTGAAGCTCCCTCTGAAATTCTTAAGAACTTTAGGTTCCTTCAATTTATCTAGGTCCCATCTCCTTATATTCCTACCTTTCTGTAGTTTCTTCAGTTTCAGCCTACAGTTCATAACCAACAAGTAATGGTCAGAGTCTATGTCTTCCCCTGGGTATGTCCTACACTTCAAAACTTGGTTCCGAAATCTATGTCTTACCATTATAAAATCTATCTGGTATCTCCCGGTGTCTCCTGGTTTCTTCCACGTATACAACCTTCTTTTGTGATTCTTAAACCAGGTGTTTGTTATAACTAAATTATGTTCCGTGCAAAATTCTACCAGGCGGCTTCCTCTTTCATTCCTTTTGCCCAGACCATATTCACCCACTATCTTCCCTTCCCTTCCTTGGCCTACTACCGAATTCCAGTCTCCCATGACAATTAAGTTTTCCTCTCCCTTAATTGTCTGAATAATTTCCATTAGCTCCTCATATATTTCTTCGATCTCCTCATCATCGGCAGAGCTAGTTGGCATATAAACCTGTACTACTGTTGTCGGTGTTGGCTTCGTATCTATCTTGACAATGATAATGCGATCGCTGTGCTGGTCATAGTAGTTTACCCGCATTCCTATTTTCTTATTCATTATCAATCGTACTCCTGTGATACCCCCAACTGATTTTGTATTTATAATCCTGTACTCACCTGACCAGAATTCCTGTTCATCCTGCCACCGAACTTCACTAATCCCCACTATATCTAACTTCAACCTATCCATTTCCCTTTTTAAATTTTCCTACTCGATTAAGGGATCTAACATTCCAAGCTCCGACCCGTAGAATGCCAGTATTGTCTTTCCTGATGATCGCATCCTCCTGAGTAGTCCCCGCCCGGAGATCCGAATGGGGGACTATTTTACCTCCGGAATATTTTACCCGAGAGGATGCCATCATCATATGTTCATACAGTAGAGCTGCATGTCCTCGGGAAAAATAACGGCTGTAGTTTCCCCTTGCTTTCAGCCGTTCGCAGTAGCTCTGTGGCAAAGCCACATTAGCTGATGTTACAAGGCCAGCTCAGTCAATCATCCAGACTGTTGCCCCTGTAACAACTGAAAAGGCTGCTGCCCCTCTTCAAGAACCACACGTTTGTCTGGCCTCTCCACAGATACCCCTCCGCTGTGGTTGCACCTACGGTACGGCTATCTGTATCGTTGAGGCACGCAAGCCACCCCACCTCGGCAATGTCTGTGGTTCATGGGAGTGGTTCCGTGATATATGCCTACATAAATAACAACAAGATATCTATTAACATAAGCCTCTTATAAAAGTTGCGTGTTATGTCAATAAGTGCAGCGAATTATAAAAGTTTCATGACACACTGTGCTATATAAAATTAGAAAAAGCCTTCATATGAGGCAACCATTATTGCAACACTCACGCTTCTTGTAAAACTTAAAGGTCATTCTTCCACGGTCAATGTTACTATTCATTAGAAAAATGTTAAGAACGTGTAAAATACAATACGTGAAGTAATAAACTTCGTATTTTATTCTAAGTATTGTCCAAACTGTCCTGTTCATATAACGAATATAATAAACTCCTCTGAGGATGATTACTTATGTCTACATAGCATCGAATGTTATGCAGTATACTTCTATGAAATTTATAGGAAAGTCTGTGAGTCTATCAGAAAACCCGAACAAAAGAAGAAAAAATACTTGGGTTCGGGGAGCCATGAACCACTCCGAGAACCATCTTCGATTTTATAGTCCGCAGCGTTACATACATAAGCCCTAATTTATATACATAAAACCCATAAAATACGAGGACCTACAGGAAAATAAAAGAGACATTTGTGGACAAGAAAAGCAACTCTACGAATATCAAGTACTCAGCTGGGAAACCAGTTCTCAGCAAAGAAAGGAAAGCTGAAAGGTGGAAAGAGTACATAGAGCAGCTCTACAAAGGAAATGAACTTAGAGACAATGTTGTAGGAAGGGGAAGTAGATCAAGATGAAATAGGAGATACTATACTGAGAGATGAATTTGACAGAGCCTTGAAAGACCTAGGTCGGAACAAGGCCCCAGGAGTAGATGACATACCCTCAGAGCTACTAAAGTCTCTGGGAGAGTCAGCCATTACAAGACTATTTGAACTGGTGTGTAGGATGTATGAGACAGGCGAAATACCCTCAGACTTTAAGAAAAATGTAATAATCCCCATTCCAAAGAAATCGGGTGCAGACAGGTGTGAAAATTACAGAACCATTAGTTTCATAAGTCATGTTTGCAAAATTTTAACACGAATTATCTACAGGGGAATGGAAAAGCTGGTAGAAACTGACTTTGGGGAAGATCAGTTTGGATTCAGGAGGAACATAGGAACCCGGGAGGCAATACTCACTTTACGTCTTATCTTAGAAGATAGATTAAGGAAAGGCAAACCTACATTTTTAGCTTTTGTAGATTTGGAGAAAGCATTTGACAATGTTGACTGGAATACACTCTTTCAAATTCTGAAGTCGGCAGGGGTAAAATATAGGGGAGAGTTGTTTACAACTTGTACAAAAGCCAGATCGCAGTTATTGGACTCGAAGGGCATGAAAGGGAAGCATCAGTTGGGAAGGGAGTAAGACAGGGTTGTAGCCTTTCTCCAATGTTGTTCAATTTGTACATCGAGCAGGCGGTGAAGGAAAGCAAGGAAAAATTTGGAATAGGGATTAAAGTTCAGGGGGAAGAAATAAAAACATTGCGTTTTGCTAATGACATTGTAATTCTATCAGAGACAGCAAAGGACCTGGAAGAACAGTTAAATGGAATGGACAGTGTGTTGAAATGAACATTAACAAGAGCAAAACAAAAATAATGGAATGTGGTCTTAGAAAATCAGGCGATGCTGAAGGAATTAGATTAGGTAACGAAACAATGAAGGTGGTAGATGAGTTTTGTTACTTGGGTAGTAAAATAACATGCGATGGTCGCAGTACAGAGGATATAAAATGCAGAATGGCAATGGGAAGAAAAGCATTTTTGAAAAAGAGAAATTTGTTAACATCGAATTTTAATTTAAGTGTAAGGAAGTCTTTTCTGAAGGCATTTGTGTGGAGTGTTGCCTTGTACGGGAGTGAAACATGGACGATAAGCAGTGCAGATAGGAAGAGAATAGAGGCCTTTGAAATGTGGTGCTACTGAAGAATACTGAAGATTGGGTGGGTAGATCGCATAACTAATGAAGAGGTACTGAACATAATTGGTGAGAAAAGGAATATTTGGCATACCCTGACTAAAAGAAGGGATCGCTTGGTAGGACACATTCTTAGACATCCTTAATGGAGGGAAGTGTGTGGGGTAAAAATCGCAGAGGGAGACCAAGAGACTCGTATAGTAAGCAGATTCAAGTGGATGTGGGTTGCCGTTCTTATGAGGAGATGAAAAGGCTTGCTCAGGATAGAGTAGGGTGGAGAGCTGCATCAAACCAGTCTTTGGACTGAAGACCATAACAACAACAACGAGGACAAATATAGCGTCTTCATCTCCGTGCCGAAAAGAGCTGCCCCATCCCCGGATAGCCACGTGATGTGACGTCGGTGGCGTTCTCCCACCTTATTGGCGATCGTTAAGACGCACGTTCAGAATATCTGGCATGCTTGATACTGCCCGACACGTTGGGAAACCCTCCCCAATGTACGGTTCGCACCGAGGCCTACGAGAAAGACAGGCCGCGGCGCGCACGTCATATCACGTGATCAAGTGAGGCCTGTGGCGGCGTAATCGCTAGCAGATTGTCAGGCCGCTGGGGTACAGCCCACTGTCTCATAGCCCACTGTTACACGTGCCTAGATAACTTCACAGTTACTCTCGACCTCAGTGGAAACAATACCTTTGTTCACAGCGATGAACACTCCCCCTTCAATTGTGTCCGACGTGTCTTTCTGATATACATTCCACGCCTCGCTAAATATTTCTGAACTTGCCATATCATGATTTAGCCACAATGTGAGCACAATCATTTCCATGCAGAGCGACAAATTCGGGAATATTGTTTTTAATGCTTTGGAAGTTCACGGCTAATATTTTGATAGTCGAATTTTTGTGCTGAATTCGGCCTGAATTCGCTGTCTGATTGTTGACAGGCGGGGCTCATCAGAGTAAGCGCCTAGCCTAAAAAAAAAAAACCTTTTTTTTTAGAAAAAAAAACCTGATCTATCTAGGGGCGTCCTACAATTCCACACCCGACAACGCAGATCTAGAAATCTGCAGCCATGATTGTCAAAGAGTCGGCTCCAAACCAATAGCAGTTAATCAACTACTTGTATTTCAGTAGAGTCTGCTTAGTTTCGAATCTCAGTTTTAAAAGAAATATACGCTTGTATACCAATATATTACCTACTAGTTTGATAAAGTGAATGCTTAGCTAGAAATAAATATGTCCATATATAAACTGTTAATATTAGCACGTCACATTCTTCAAGATATTCAGTTTTGATACCTGCAAAGTAGCTAAAAAATTTATGATACGTACACGAAAGGCACAGAATCAAGGACAAGATGAAAAGAGCGTTTATAAGACGATGTAGAATCTAGTCTCCTACAATGTAAAAATCGTGTGTAGTGTTGAAAATAAAAAAAAATGTCCGAAACCCGCTGAAACAAAACTCGTGCAACGTGACAGTACGCACCGAGCACGTGAACATAATCAGTTCCTTTTGTAATTATGCACATCAGGTTGCATTCATTTCTGTTCCTAAAACGTTTTAGGACTATATGATTACGACTCAGCTATTGTGAACCGTATGAATTACACTGCACTTACAATTTGTTATTATAGATTGCCATTAACAGAAACAGTGATATTACTTTAATGATTTTTCATGTTTATATTAGTAATTTGATAATAATGTTTAGGGATTAGGAAATATGGAAGTAACACCATTAAAAACAGCAACTTCACATTTTGTATCATGCCATTCCTCTGTTCTCCTTGATGGCCACTTGGGGAGCTAGTATCGCTTCCTTTACAATTTTTCCCTAGAGCAGCGGTTCACAACCTTCTTTTGCTCTGTGGCCCACCCATTGCATAAAAACATCTAGGAGGCGCAGTAACTAAATAAAAAGTAGAAATTATCAACATACAAAAATAGGTGGGATTAAAACTGGTTGTCTTTAGCCCCAAATCACTCTCTAAATTCAATCTACTCCTGCACTTTTTTTCTAAAAGATTAAAGTTGAAAAGTCTCGGTCACATAAATAGGTTGTCGGAAAGGCCAAAGAGCAATTTTTGGCAATTGCTGGATAGTCTTGCCGAATCCTTATCCAGAATGGGACCATTGGTGTTGTTTAAAGAAAAACGATTTTAAAGTCTGGTCACATGACAGTTCAGTTAACAAGTCTTCTTTACCAGATGAAATTTTCAATTTTTTAAAGTAATTCACTTCAAATGTATTTTTATCCACTGGATTTCACCCTAAATTTTAGGCTAGTAGTCCGTGAAAGAAACATGAAAATGCTTACACACTGCTGTAGTGTGTAGTCAGCAGGGGTACCCAAACTTTTTGTCCCCGTGTACTATTGGCGTTTTTTGAAATTTTTGCCCTACCACTAGAACTTGCTCAATTTTTGACAAACCCTGAAGTATCAAAGGGAGGGTAGGATGCGGAAGGTTGATTGATGAGTAGTGCACGAGTGAGGTAATGAGAGAAATTAGCTTGTCAAAAAGATTTCATTGGTGTAAGTGGGAACTTGCACGTTTTCCAGCACAATCTTCATCCGTAAGAAAAATCCTTAGTTCGTCACGGAGTTCAAACAATCTTCACAATACTTTACCTCTCAGCAGCCACCGAACTTCGGAGCGAAGTAGAAGCTCTTTGTGTTCACTCCCCATTTCATCACACAATACACTAAACAGTCTCCAATTTATTGGCCTTGGATTAATAAAACGGACAATTTTTATTGCATCGTCAACAGTTAAAAAAAAAAAAAAAATCTTCCAAATCTTTCACTGCAAGAGCCTCTCTCTGTGTATGTGGAAATCTGCCCGCTGAACCAAGGGAGCGACTGATCTCATTGAAGAAACTAGTGATACAGGATCTATACGACATTCAACTCTTATTTTATGTTTTTACTCGATGAACTTGCCAACTGACGAGTGAAACCCCTGGACCTACCGATAATTTTTATCTCGTCTTCGACTCTAGACTATCGTTCGCGGCCCAGAGCAAGAGTGGCCGCGGCCCACTTCCATACCGTATTTGCGCTAATATAAGCTGCATGCGAATACAGGCCGCACCTAAAACTTTGACACGAGATTTTAGGGAAAAAAATCTCGCGTATAGGCCGCAGTTTTTTAATTTTAGTTTTTATTGTTTATTTATTGTTTGTATAATTGAACTTTTTTCGTAATCAAGAAAACAATGTTAACGAAATAATGTTCTCTTGTCAATAAACTCAAAACAAATATGCAACTGTAAATCAACAGCGAGACGACAGGCCGATCCGGGCGCTCCAAGTGAGGGGATGCCGAACCAAGGCATGTTACCGGGCGTTTCAAGTATTGCATAGCATATGCATGTGCTGCGAAAATATAGTTTTTTCGGTGTGTGTGTGTGTGTGTGTGTGTGTGTGTGTGTGTGCGTGTGTGTGAGACGATGTTTTGGCTTGTAAGTTTGTAGCAGGAAACGAACGTACGAGTTACACCACCGTCGCAGAAACGGACATGGAAAACGGACATAGGTTCGACATAAATTTGACGCTGACGAAAAAGTTCGATGCTAGTGTGTGAGGACAAACTATTGTGCATTTCAAGAGCTAAAATGTAAATAACTCCATGTTTGCTTGGCTTTATAATTCGAAACAGGAACTGTGGTTTTGCTGTTACAACAGAAATGATGTAGTTGCAAGGCTGCAAAATAGCCCCGAGTTCCATGTACATGGTTTCATGGAAATAACCCCCAACGAATGTGAAACCAGTGAATCTTCCAGCCAGTCACAAATCTGTGAACCTATTCCATAAGCTCGTATCTTCGTTAGCAGTCTGCAGTGTGGCGCCGCGTCGAACGCCTTTTTGAAGTCGAGAAAAACACAATCCGCCTGTTGCCCTTCGTCCATGGCTCGCAAGATGTCATGTGAGAAAAGGGCAAGCTGAGTTTCACATGAACGATGTTTCCTAAACCCGTGCTGATTCATGGAAAGAAGCTTTTCTGTTTCAAGGAAATTTACTATATTCGAACTGAGAATATGCTCCAAAATTCTACATGAAACTGATGTCAACGATATTGACCTGTAATTGTATGGGTCAGTTCTCTTTCCTTTCTTATACACGGGAGTCACCTGCGCTTTTTTCCAATCACTAGGAACTTTGCGCTGAATTAAAGATTCGCTATAAATGCAAGCTTTTATCGCGAAGACTAGCTTCATTGACTACATCAAATTAAAATCATTTGTTTGCTAAGGTGTGTGTGTGTGTGTGTGTGTGTGTGTGTGTCTGTTTTAAGTACTCTTTATGTTTAAGGCCGCACGGACGTGTTAAAAAAAAACAATCGTCAGCTTTTGTATGCTGTTGTACAGAATGACACCATTCGATTTATATCGAAATATCGAGTTCCACGAATTCCCACGCCGTTCCAATAACGTGTACAAAAACGTATATGCAATTCTGCGCAACTGTTACTGTAGTATTTTTGAAGATTATCTAGTTTATTACATTTCTCAAACCAAAATAAAAGTGAACGTGTAATTTTTGAAACTAACGTCTTTGGGAAAAGGAGCGGTTGGGAGGAAGGGAGGATTGAATCTCTGTTATAGGCCATACCACGATTCTGTACGCCAAAAATTTGGAGAAAAAAGTGCGGCCTATATTCGAGCAAATACGGTAGTTTGCGAACCGCTGCCCTGGAGAGTTCCGCGACTGTCTGTGATAGACTGTGATATAGGGCGTTAAGCCTGACTCTCCGTGCTCGGGGTATACTCCAGCCTCACTAAGTTGGCGACCGAGACGGCGATTTTAATTGTTTCGCGCCGCGCCCTTAATCCTCGGTCCTCGAGAGTTCCTCACGGATTACTCCTCCAGTCAGCCGCTGGCTAGCGTGCACGGCTGGCTCAGGAGGACGCCTTCTCCTGCCCGGGGGTCTCTCCTGCGTAATTTACCGTCTTTAATGAAATACTCCGTACAGCCGGCGAAGGCGGGCCGTTTTAATTAAGATAACGTTCCCCGACTCGCTACGGACTCTCAAAAGGCGCCGGCAGCGCAGACGTGTCCTCCATTTCGACTGTCTTCTTTTGTCTAATTGCTTCGGGTGGAAATTCGTTCGTTAGGGCGTAATGAGTATAGCTGAGGCCCGCGAAGAATACAAATCCGCTGCAAGTGTTTTATCCGCTGCCGATCGGAAGGGAGGTCGCGGCGCTGTGCCTTTCATCGTTTCGAATTCATTATCGCCTCCGCGTAATTGCTTGCAGATTATGAAGGCGCCTTCGCTGTAGCAGATTAAAAGGCGCGCTCCGCATCTCCTCTGCTCATGCCACCGTGTCGCAAATCACAAGCCGCTCTTACACCAGTCTCAAAGGCTAGCTTCCAAAGGAGAGTAGGGAATAGCATAAATTCGCGACGGCGCTTCCGGTGCGCGAAACAAAAATTGTGCTCCCGTTTGACTGTTTCATCAGCCACAAGCAGGCCCGCACACAGGATTATTTTCTGGGGTGGGGATGGGAAAATGAAAAGTATTGCTCAAAACAATTACGGGTTCACGTTAGATATCAAACACATTATACATATGGTGGCGTATTTAAATTGTGTGTGATAATATACTATATTTTGACGTCTCAACTCTTTACTTTAGGTTTACGTGGTGTTTGCTTAGAACGAGGCACCATGGTGTAAGCGTACTGTGTGCTACATCTCTTACTGTCCGAGCGGTATCGATTGTCGGACAAGCGCGAGGAGTCGAGTTTAGTAGCAGTTGGAGTGTGCGATGTGTGTATCTAGCTAACTATGGCCGTGGCGCGAACGAAATGGTTATTTAATATTCATACAATATATGACATCAACTGCGATTGGGCAAAGCTGAAAATGTGTACCCAGCCGGGATTCGAACCCGGGTCTCCTGCTTTCTAGGCAGTTGCGCAGTTGATGTCATATATTCTATGAATATTAAATAATAACAACTGCAGGATCAGAAGTGACGTCTGTTCTCTCGCAACAGACGCCACATGTATAGAAATGGTTATTATTGAAGCTGGTGCCACTAATCTAACAGTGAATCATATTGATCAGCCACGCTAAACTATCGTGTAGCTTACAGTGAGAGATTTCAGTACTGCCACGTTGCTTTCAATAGTAAAAAGACAACGTAACCTTGTTAACTTTATTAGATTATTTCTAGGTTATCAATTTAATAACTTCTGGCGAAAGAGAAATATTCGGTTACTTGGTTCAGTGAGGCCTGTAGCAAGGGGGAGAAATACGCGTTCATAGCTAATGGCAGAACAATGGCGAGCACGCGGGTGGCTCTGTTATTCGTAGGGTCACCAGTTCCCGGAAGGCGCCTTACGGCCGAGGGCCATAGCAGGTAGGACTGAGGTGTGAGCCTTCCAAGTATCTTCACACATGTTACCGCCATCTGGCTGGTGCCACCAACTCTGTCATCGTCTGGCAGAGTGCGTCTGAAGCAATACATTATTGTGCCTTCAAGGGCGATGTACGGTGCTTTGCAAGGGGAGAGCTGGGATGTCTGGTGCTGAGTTGGTGAACGCCAGGGTGGCACCCACTAGGACATTGTACGTCTCTGGCGCCAAGCTGGCGGGCGCCGCAATTGTACAATAACGAGGGAGTTTGGCCATTTGCTGGGAACCACTTGCTGGCTGTGTTTTTCAACGGTGCCTGAAGGCCATCCGCCGCTACCGTGAGAACGCTGGACGTAAGGGCGAAGCCCGACCGGTGGAAATGTGGGAGAGCTGGCCATTGGCTGCTGTTTTATAGTAAGGGGGTTCGGCTGTCCAACTCCAGAATGCAAGCCTTGATTGGCCGTACTTTGGCGCCTCGCTGTGAATTGGCGTTTCAATAGACATAGGCAGAGCCTGGGGGCTTTGCAGAGAGGAAACGAATGTTTTAGAAGTAGAGAGAAAGAGACTGGTGTTTGAGCAGCCGAGGAGAGCAGACGCTTCTCTTCTGCTCTCATCTACATCTACATACACACTCCGCAATTCACCGTAAGGTGCGTGGCGGAGGGTACACTGTACCACTACTAGGCATTTCCTTTCCTATTCCACTCCCAAATTGAACGAGGAAAAAAAGAATGCCTATATGCCTCCGTACGAGCCCTAATTTCTCTTATCTTGTCTTTGTGATCTTTACGCGAAATGTAAGTAGGCGGCAGCAAGATCGTACTACATTCGGCTTCAAATTCCGGCGTATAAATTTTCTTAACAGAAATCCACGAAAAGAACATCGTCTTTCTTCCAGCGATCCCCAATTGAGTTGCCGGAGCATTTCCGTGACACTCGCACATTGGTCGAACCTACCGGTAACTAATCTAGCTGCTTGCCTCTGAACCGCCTCTATGTCTTCCTTTAAACTGATCTGCTGCGGGTCCCAAACACTTGAGCAATACTCAAAACGTGGTCGTACAAGCGTTTTATACGCGGTCTCCTTTACAGGCGAAGCACATCTTCCCAAAATTCTCCTCAGTTTATACTTGTCTTCAAGCTGTTTTACTTAGAGTTTGTGGTAGAACTTTTGGAGTTGCTCCAAAACTTGTACTAATAGCGCTGAGTATTAGCAAGCCGAGAGCAAGGTCAGCCTTCCTGATATTAGACGTATCGATGCGCTAATTGTCACAGTTCTAGTGTCACCTATGCCAACAGTACATTCGTGTATCACACATAAATTGTCTTTAGTGGCACGACATAGCAGAAGGAGTGAGTTCCGCCGGGGTCGAAGTTGGCTGATATTACTTAAATATCACTTCTGGAATACGAAGCTGAATTATCTCCGGGTCTGCGACTTGCAGCTATCGATGCACACAGCCGTCGCCCAGCCGTCTTATTGCTGACATCGCCAGTCAGCACAGTTTTGCTACAGTATTGCGTGCATTTGCTTGTGTTTCAAGAAGTGTTGACGTTTTCGGACTCTTGAAAACGTTACGTAAACTCACAGAAATCTGGTATGGTATCGGAATATTCCTGTCGATTACGCCACGGTTCCCAGTTAAATGTGGTTTGTCACAAGTGTTTAGAATAAAATACAATTATATTCGACTTACCAGTCACTTGCTGTAGGAGTGTTTACCTGTTTTGTAAATTATGTTCGTAAAATTTGATATGTGTTCAATTGTATGTAAATCTTGCTTTCATCTCTGATGTTCATTTGACTTCAGAGAATAAAACGAATCAAAACAAATTTCTTTATTCAAATCATTCAAATTAGTCAGCCCCCTTTACACAATGTTGGATGGGTTTCATTTATTTCATTAATTAACTGATCGATGGCCGGTCAATGAAGCCTATCTACATCTACATGGGATACTCTGCAAATCACATTTAAGTGCCTGGCAGAGGGTTCATCGAACCACAATTATACTATTTATCTCCCATTCCATTCTCGAATAGCGCGCGGGAAGAAAGAACACCTGAATCTCTCTGTTCGAGCTCTGATTTCTCTTATTTTATTCTGATGATCATTTCTACCTATGTAAGTGGGAGTCAACAATATATTTTCGCATTCGGAGGAGAATGTTGGCGATTGGAGTTTCGCAAGTAGCCCACGCCGCAGCGATAAGCGCCGTTGTTGTAATGATTCCCATCCCAGATCCTGTATCATTTCCGTGACGCTGTCTCCCCTGTACCGTGAAAATACGAAACGAGCTGCCCTTCTTTGGACTCTTTCGATGTCCTCCGACAAACCCACCTGATAAGGATCCCACACTGGGCTGCAATACTCCAAAAATGGACGGACAAGCGCAGTGTATGCAGCTTCTTTAGTAGTTCGGTTGCATCTTTTAAGGGTTCTGCCAATAAAACGCAGTCTCTGGTTCGCCTATCCCACGATATTGTCTACGTGTTCTTTCCAGTTTAAGTCTGAAGTAATAGTAATTCCTAGGTATTTTGTGGAGTTTACGGCCTTCACATTTGATTGATTTATGTTGTAAACAAAGTTTAACGGATTTCTTTTCGTACTCATGTGGACGACTTCACATTTCTCATTATTAAGAGTCAATTGCCAATTTTTACACCATACTGATATCTTAATCAGAATGCAGCCAAGTCTCGATCCCTGAGTCAACAGATGGGGACATTTGCAAGACAACAACCATCTGTACGAACAGTTCGACAACGTTTACAGCAGAATGGACTATCTAATTCACTACCATCCACTTATTGTAAAACACCCCAAGTTTCAAATCTTTACCTTTACCAGTTTGCTGTTACCCCAAGTTTCCAATCTTTACCTTTACCAGTTTGCTGTTATACGATTTTTTTTATTTATTTATTTATTTTTATTTTCGGGAACTGGGGGGGGGGTTCTATCCTCCTCATCCCCCCCTCCCATAGTTACGCCACTGATCCCCATACCTTCCAAAAATGTTCAAATGTTTGCAAATCTATGGGCCTTAAGTACTCTGGTTATCAGTCCCTAGAATTACAAACTACTTAAAGTAACTTAAATTAACATAAGGGCACACACACACTCTCTCTCAAGCCCGAGGGAGGACTGGAACCTCCGACGGCGAGCAACCGCGCGGTCCGCAGCAAGGAGCCTGAAACCGCTCGGCCACTCCACGCCGACCACACCCTCTAATGTCCGTACTATGCGACACCGGGAGCCGTCTAAAGTTAATTTCCCTGTAGAGAGGTCAATAATCGCGTCCCTCCCAAAGAGCAGATTAATCCCCAGATAACTGGCTCTGATAACTTGGGGACAATCAGGACAGCGTCGTCAGCGCCATTGTGTACGTCTTCATGTGTCGCCGTTTCTAACCAGCACTGGTCTAATTTTTGTGCATTGCAAAAAACTATGACCCCATTTACCGCATAGCACTATACGGAAAGGGTGTGAATGGTCCTAGTTCGAGTGAAATCTACATAAAAAGAATCACTAAATACATAGACTGATGATCCACTATCAATAATAATCAAGTGCGGACTCAAGGAGGGAGGACACAAGGGCATGTGCCGCCCCCCCCCCCCCCCCCGAGGCAGCACGACGGAAAAATAGAGTGAGAGAGAGAAAGAGGCAAAGGAAGAAGGGGGAGAGAGAGAGAGAGACAGAGAAAAGGAGAAAGACAGGGGGAGGCAGAGCGAGGCTGTGGGAGAGAGGGAGAGAACCTCAGCATCGGAATAATTAACTTTTATTTATAGGGAGAATGTAATTACGGGTTTAAATATGCAAAATCTCTGTAATTAACGTAAATTGACTTTTTGTGTTATGCTTTCATTTAATTGCTTCTTGCTCCATTTTGTCAGTAATTTACGATAAAACTAAATAAAACATAAAGACGTTCATTGTTTCGTGATTTCTTTGGGAGATAAATGAGCTATTGTGTACATTTGATTCATACGTAAATAAAGTTAAACTATTTAACTTCGTGAAAAAATCGTGAATTTCTAGGGCTTCGCTCAGGCTGGTGCATACAGGTGTTTTAGCCGGCCGCGGTGGCCGAGGGGACTAAGGCGCTCCAGTCACGGTCTGCACGGCCACTACGGTCGGGGGTTCGAATCCCCCCTCGGGCATGGATATTTGTGCCGTCCTAGTTCGTAAGTAGTTTGTAAGTTTAGGGACTGATGACCCCGTAGTTAAGTCCCATAGACTGTACAAACATTTGAACATTTGAAACATACAGGTGTTTCCGGTAAACAGTTTATCTCTCTGGATTCTTTTCCTAGACACTAAGAAATAGCACTGCCACCCATCATAAACAGTTGTATTTGAAGCTACACGTTTCGATTTTCCAGTTATTCGAGCAAATTAGAAATTTCGACGGCATTTTTTCCGCATATTGGACCAAAAGATTTTTTTTTTCAGTAGTTATGCTTCTAGTAACATAATCAAGTGTAATTTTGTTGATCGGGTAAGCTTTCTTGAAAACATCACGTTTTGCGTAGGAACTTTATAAAGCATGAAGAAGAAATTGATTCAGTACAACTCGACACAGAAAATTTGATTTTGGGTTGTGAGGGAATATCAAACTTGGCGTGACATATTTCTGGCTGTAATGAAACAGCTACGCCGGATACAATACTGTTTGTTCATGTTCAGTTGACGATTCGTGCGCTGGCTGTCAGCAGCGGCAGGAGACATGCACCATGGCTGGCGGGAGACAAGGAGCAGTGAGAGGAAGGCAGTGGCGCAGTGTTGAAAATTTTACCAGTAACAGTCTGTGCAGCAATGTTTCGTGCCTAGGGGCTGCGTA
Organism: Locusta migratoria; assembly: GCA_026315105.1. Taxonomy (NCBI): domain Eukaryota; kingdom Metazoa; phylum Arthropoda; class Insecta; order Orthoptera; family Acrididae; genus Locusta; species Locusta migratoria. The sequence goes on from CM048749.1 coordinate 55,661,762, forward strand.
ACGTTGGCAGTGCTCCGAAATAAATGAATGTCCTGCAACTAATGCAGATGTTTTCTGCGTCTGGCAGGTCCAGGTAAAATCGTCTTCACTTGTCAAACTAGTCAAATTACATAGTGCTACAGTTTTTTGCGACAGTCTATAAGTACTATAACTATTTAAAATACTACAACTACTTTGGTACAATAATACTACAATGAGTGACAAAGATATAAAAAGACGAATCAGCGTAAATGTTTCAAGAGTGCCCACAGCTGAACACAGGGATTTCAGGCTCTGATTTAATTCGATTTGTATCTGTTTCTCAGCTTGGCCAAATGGGTATGTGGGAATCCCTATATTCAGAGAAAGCCAGGCCAAATAGGCATAGGTTTCTCTACACATTTACAAATATGGAATAATTCGACAGTAAGGTCGAATAAGATTGACCTCTCGCAAACTCAAACAGTTGTATAATATATCGAAAAATAACAGTTTTTACAATGAGGCCGACAGGCAAATTGTTCAAATGTTTGTAAATCTTATGGGACTTAACTACGGGGTCATCAGTCCCTAAACTTACAAACTACTTATGAACTACTTACGAACTAGGGCGGCACAAATATCTATGCCTGAGAGGGGATTCGAACCCCCGTCCGTAGTAGCCGTGCAGACAGTGGCTGAAGCGCCTCAGTTTCCGCGGCGGCTGGCCGCGGAGGCCGAGGGGACTGAGGCGCTTCAGACACGGTCTGCACGGCCACCACGGTCGGGGGTTCGAATCCCCCCTTGGACATGGATCTTTGTGCCGTCCTAGTTCCTAAGTAGTTCATAAGTAGTTTGTAAGTTTAGGGACTGATGACCCCGTAGTTAAGTCCCATAAGATTTACAAACATTTGAATTTTTTTTTCCGCGGCCACCGCGGCCGCAGGTATGGTATTAAATGAGACAAGTGAATTACTGGTAATTCTACAAAAACCCAGGGCACGTGGTTTGATTGTCATTCTGATAAATGTAGTGTTTCACACTTCAGATTCTCTGTTTTATATTCTTAAATTTTGGAAATTTTCCCTGTTTAATGTGATTGAATCATTGTAATATTTATGTAATCATAGGCACTTGAAAGGACGTCATAGTGCGCAGGAACTAACAGTGGTATTTAGATGGCAGTATATTAAAAAGGTTTCGTAAGAAGCGATTGTGACTTTCGGCCACCTCAGCCTCGTGCTCCACCTCCCCCCCCCCATCCCCCCTCCCCCCTCAGCCACCTGAAAATTTTCTGTATCCGCCAATGATAATAATAATGGTAGGGATATCAAAATTTGTATTACTATTGCTTTTGCATTTTCGACAGAGAATGGCTCCTGATTCAATTCTACCATCGTTATAACGTCGCATCCTACAATAGTGAATTAGGCTTTCCTTCTCGATTCCGGTAAGCCTCAGAAAACAGATGACTTACCGGACCTCGTTTGTTGCAACATTTTCTGAATCATTGTTCGATTCGCTGATGTCTATAAGTCGAGTTGGCTGTGGTTCTGGCTGGTGGTTTTGTGTAACGGGGTACTGTTGATTGATGATTCGTCATCCTATTTGGAACTGTATTGTTGTTATGTACGGGATTTCGTGGTTCCATTGGAATGGCATTAGGCGATGGATTCCACTGATTATAAGGTCAGAAATTTCCTTGTAAATTACGTTTTCGTGGATTATTGAGAATATTAATGTTGGGATTCTGTTGGTAATTTCCATTCCGGAAACACTTACTGCTATTACCGTTGTTATTACTGTTCTTATTATCAAACGTGTGTCCTTTACCCAACCTATTCGATTTCTTCGATTTACATTCCCCTGATTGTTACGATTATTGTTATTATTATTATTACCTCTATGTTCATTCTTATGATAATATCCATTCCCTTTACCATTGTGATTTTGAGTACACTGGATGTTATTATTATTATACTGATTTTCTTCTTCATGAAGAATATCTATAGGGTCAACATATGACAGAAATAATTCAACTTTATGATCTTGGACAAACAACATTTTCTCTAAAATGCACAGGCAATTTAGATTTTAAAGTCCTAAGCACCTTCCTAATCAACACAGTGTCTTTTGAGTACTTAGTTTTATTCACCTTATTAATCTTTCTTTGGATTGTAATACTCGAGACTCTGATTGCAACAGTTAACCATCTCATTACCTCAAAGTCTAGGTTCCCCTTTGACATGTGAAATAGTGATCTATAACCGGTGATATTGTGACTACGATTTACGGAGAAAGCATTGCGGCAACTGCGAATGAATATCATGAGGTGGGTTTCTTCCTGTTCAGAAGAGAAAGTTTGAAATTGTTGTTTAAAAATACTGTTTTTCAATTTAAAGACAGACAGATTATTAGAAAAATCAGTTTTAGAATCTCTAAGAGTCATTAGTGGACAACTAAGAGCAGATGCGTACCATTGACTGTGAAAGTGTGAATTATAATTAGGTGCACAGTTTAGTATCGGATAACGACAATTTTCGTTATCCACATTACACTCCATAGTTAACTCGCTTTGGTTATCAATTTCAAGTTCCTGAAATCGCCTTTGTATCTGTCGCTTCCAGCGAAGGGGCTCTTCGTTCAGCTGTTCTTTAAAACCTGCTTTAACACACTAGTCAACATTATTAGTGTTATTCGGATTTGGTTTAGGAGCAGCACGTTGTACAGCAGATGCTACCTCGGCCTCTATTCTTTGATTCACTGCTGTTGTTTGTGCTTGTAACCACTGATTTACTTTAGTTTCTATCTTGCGAGAAGTTTTAGTAAGATAGTTACAGTGCCTTTACACGTTAATTGTGGTCTATTAACGCGAGAAAAAAGGTCATCTACCACAGGCTGTACTACTCCCTGAAATTGTTTCAGACCTGGCATTTCAGTCTGCGTCTCAGGAAGAGGCTCAAAATTATCTTTCATAGTAGACACATCATGCTTTGTAGCCTTAAAATCATTTAAAATTTTCTTATTCCTATCATTTAAATCTGACCTAATATATAAATTTGTGAATTTCTGTTAAACTGCTTTAGTATGCTTGGCTTGTTCATCAAATTTTTGATCAAGTAATTCATTATACTCTGCTAGTGATTTATTATATTCTGCTTGTCTATCAGGGTTTTGTTCAAGTAGCTATCATAAGCAAAGCAATGTGGAGATGTCCAGCAGTTATAATATTGGACCTAGCTGTTATTCCTGATATGTACTGTCGATGTCATTGGGGACCTACAAACTGAACCTGGTTTTAACATCGACTCTAAGTGAATCAGCTTCAACGTGATGCTCGAGCTGAAATTCTGACAAAAATTCAATATCTTGTTCATTGGTTTGGAGGACAACGTTTGAGAAAACTAATTTCTCTTGTGAAACAGAATCCATCAAAGTTCCCCTAGTCAGTCTAATCATTGTGTGACAGCAAATAACACACAAAAATTATATCTAAACACACAAAACATTTTACACGCTTTTCGCACGCGTAGGATGGTAAATAAATGTTATCTCGGTTAAATTGTACGACGCTTCTCGCCGGCCTGCAGTGGTTATGTTGGCACCAATGGTAATGACGGCAACTCGGATGACCAATAAATGTTTTTCGTGAGAACTTCAATTAAAACGAAAATTATTTTTTTCTGAACGGACAAGGGTACATACAAGAACTTGTCAACCATAGAGCAGGCACAGTATTAATTTTGCTGCGAGTGAAACGAGCAGCAATAACATTTACTCTGTAGCTCGTGAAAAATATTAACGCAAATCTACACTTCATTGTTCATCTGTTGCCAACATAAGTACTGGAACCCGGAAGCGTCGTAAAATTTATCATGTAACTAGATTCCATTTTGTGTGCCAGCCCACCACAGAATTATAATGAAATAACAGGTTTTCGCTTGGTAGGCGATGTGAGATGTTTCTTTTATTTAACTTCAAAACATATCGATTTCGTCCCTATGATGGGACATCATCAGTGCAGAATTGCAAGTCATGATGACCTATGTGCTCTGCTTAAAAACATTTAAAGGTCTTGCCGGTACAGGTCCCATCATAGGGACGAAATCGATATGTTTTGAAGTTAAATAAAAGAAACATCTCACATCGCCTACCAAGCGAAAACCTGTTATTTCAGTGAAATTTATCGGTATCTCACATGCACTCCCAAACTGGTAAGTTCCACAAACAAATATTCCTTTAGCGGAGAACAGAATAAGAAAATACCTTGCCTGGCGAAACTCAAAACGGGCATCTCTGTCTTTTGTTGATTATTTATTTGTGAACTTTAGTTCAGCCTGAATGGATTTTTAAATTTGTAATGTGTAATATTGCCACATTCAGTACTCGCATTTCACAGACCAGCAATGCAAGGAGTAAACTACGTCCTTACCTTTTTATACTCTTGTAGAGCAGTATATATCCAGTAACTGATAGAAACTGTCCAAACAATCTCGCAACTGTAAAACAGAATATTTTCTTAGAGATTTAAGTCTAATCTTGATGCTGACGTATCCTTCTTCTAGTAGACACCCACGTTGGCTCCATTTCTTGTGGCGTTCGGTTCTTCAAGTTGGTTAGAGTGCGTAATAATAATTATTTCTTTTGCAATTTCGCAAATTAAGTTAGTTTTTCTATAAACTACTGTCTGTCAAACATCACAAAATACTGACGTGTTGATAGGTCGCTGTTTTAAAATTTCACTTTACTAATAAGCATAGTAGCAGTAAAAACACTTTCCGACTTGCTTATCGTAGCACGAAAATTTAAACTGTCAATAAGCTACTACGACAATGCGTCTGAGTCCAATAATGTTATTAAATGTTATGATTTTAACATAGATTCCCACAGTCCATTTCTGTTCTCAATAAAGTTCAAACTAGTTTACTTTTTACGAAATTACTTTCACAGTCATGAAAAGTTATTAACTGAAGTCTAATGTAATCTGAGATGTTAACTTGAAACCACGGATCGCGACCAGCGATAATTCAAGTTCCACAAAAATAGTTCGAAAGTCTAATCCGGGATATTTAAAGTCAAAAATACGTATTTAAATCCACAAACCCGCTTCCCAAAAATGTTCTACCCTTTGAGAATCAGCATTCACTGTAAAGTTTTCTGGCTATTTTCACAGTCTAACACATACAGTCACGGCACTCGCGTAGACTTTTGGTATATACTGCAACAGCAGCGCTCAAGCGGCCTGCAAGATACGTTTCTGAATGCGCTATTGGATGAGTTTTTATTGTTTTTAACGTACTTTTCACAGCAGGGAACGTATGTAGGGCCATATAAATCGGGACAACTAAAAAAACTCGATATTTGTCTTCCTTAGATATCCTAAGATCCCAGGCGACGTATGAAACGGTACAAGCCAGTTTCATTATAATTATCTTGCACCTACAGGTTTTTAACTGAAGAATTTAATTTTCCATTAATTTTTTTAATTGCTAGTAAACATAAGAAAACCTGGCCTTTGGCTGAAAGACGTGGCTTTATTTACTCAGGAACGTTGAGGTTTCTTCACTACAATTACAGTAAAATCAGTGAAGGTGGAACGTAGGGTACTATAAATTACATCATGTAAAGTACCAGATCAGCCACTAGATCTGTTGCTGAAGGAAAAACGTCACAGACGTGGCAATAAAACGGCAAAAGCAATCAAGTTGTTTCCCACCAAAGAAGAAACCGTTTCCACATTTGTTCCTACACTCAAAATCATATGCATGTATAACCAAGACGAGTGAAATGTAAAAATATGTGAATCATTAGACTCCATAGTGAAGTGATACGCGTCCAAAAAAAACTGCCTGTCATATTAAGAACAAAGCATAACAGAAAATTATGGTGATCTTGTGTATTTTCAGTGGAGTAAGCAGGAAATATACACACATTAGTAGGTATTTCTTCATGAATAAGTTGTTCTTTATGAATCAGTGAAATGCGGCTATTTTTACATTAATCTCCGGATTATGTATATCTCTTTATATTTTAGAAACGCTTGTGACGCAAACATTATAGTAACTATTTCGTTAATTATTTATAAAAATAATGAGAAACAAACATTACTCCTCTGGCGGCTTGCCCACCGCCAGGAGCGCTAGTGTTGTTGAAACTGTCAGTTGGTAAGGAACTTCACAAAAGTTAGTGTCGTGACTATGTATTACACTGAGCTATTCTCACGTCTTTAAAATACGTTACCTCCTTATCACAGTCTATCACAAACAGTGGCGAAACTCTGTAGGAAAAAATTGCAGCTAAAGCGATACTAGCGCTCCAAGCGGCCGGTAGGAAGTAACCGCGGAATGGCATGATACAAACGGAGAAGTTGCTATGTTCAATGCTGTTACTCTCATATTTCCTAGTCACTAAATGTTGTTGTGAACTTTCTAATACAAAAGCATATGTAAAGTAATATCACTGCTTCTGTTAATGGCAGTTTCCAATAACAAATTCTCAATGCAGTTAATTCATACAGTTCACAATAGCTGAGTCGTAATGATATCGCCCAAAAAGTTCAAATGTTTGTAGAACTTATGGGACTTAACTACGGGGCCATCAGTCCCTAAGCTTACAAACTACTTATGAACTAGCTAATACTAAGGACGGCACAAATATCCATGCCCGAGGGGGGATACGAACCTCCGACCGCAGTGGCCGTGCAGACCGTGACTGTAATACCTCAGTCCAAAAAGTATTTGAAAGCATAAATAAGCTGCAATCCGATGTGCTCATGTATAAAAGGACTGATTATTATTCTGTTCACGTGTTCGGTGCGTACTGTCACAATGCACGAGTCTTGTTTTAGCGGATTTCGGACATTGTAATATTTTCAAAACTACTTGCGATTTTTACATGAAAGGAGACATCGACTTATAAGCGCTCTTTTCGACTTGTACTTTCTTCTGTGTCTTTCGTGTAACCATAGCGCTTCTTCTAGAAGCTATGGTGTAATTATAATAATATTTTTACAGCTCCTTGGCAGGTATCAAACTGAATAACTTCACGAATGTGACGTTCTAATATCAATAGTTTATATACCGTATGGATATATTATTTATTTGTAGTTACACATTCACTTCATCAAACTAGTAGGTAACCGCCAATGTTGGTATACAGGCCTATAGCTTTTGTGAAACTGAGGTACGAAAGTAAGCAGGCTTTACTGAAATTGTTGATTAACTGCTATTGAAAGCATTCAGACATTGCTTTTATACAGCAGTAATATTATGAGAAAGTGGTCTGGTATTTATGATTCCGATTAAGAGCAGAAGTTTGGACGTGAGTGAATTGTTAAAGATTTACTTCTATACCTAAAAGTATAGCAAACCTTCGTAAATCAACACTTGTTCGAAGCATTAGTCTGTTACTTCTGAGCACCCTTTGCAAATAACAGATTTTCGAATTATATTCTTGATAGTTGCTTCAATTTATAGTGCCACAAAATCTCGTAAATGCGAAGGTATTTTGAAAGTGGTGCTTCACATTCATTACACAATCGTTTCGCGGTATGTTTTTTCGATCCAACCGCTTGGCAGCGTTGCAGTCGCAAAGTTGCAGAAAGTCACTGGGAGTTTCGCGACTCTTATGTTAGACTCGGTCGAAGGTTAGACTGTTCTTACCGAGCCTCAGACGATCCCAAAGATAATGTTATAATATCAAGTAAACCCAACAATCATTTGAAATAAAATATTTATGACTGAAATACTGTTAAGGTGTAGACTCAGATAAAGTTAATAGAGCATAATAAAATTTCGTCATCCACAATCACATAATAACAACGTATTATAATTAACTGACTAATCACGCTAATGGCAATCTAGTTAACTGAAGAATCACAACATCGTAAAGTTAGTATTTAAATGAAATATTACGTAATAACGCAGGAACTCTTTCGATATTATAACAGGCATTTGAGTTTATCGTTGTTCTATACGAACTACTTTTACAATTTTATATATTTTTCAGAAAAAATTTGAAAAGAGAAGATAGTCAAAATGCAATTTAAAAAAAAAAGGTCACTGCGGGCGAAATGAGTGACGGGTGTATGTTATATCGGGAGTCAACCAGTATACTGTTTCCTTCCATGTATATCTCGCAAAAAGACCAAAAGGATAAAACTGGAGAGATAAGAGGCCACACGAAGGCATACCGGCAATCATTTTTTCCGCGACTGAAATGGGAGGAGGGAGTAACAATGGGATACAGAGTACTAATGTTCAAATGTTTGTTAAGCTTAAGGGATTTAACTGCGGTGTCATCAGTCCCTAAACTTGCAAACAACCTATGAACTACCTTATACCAAAGATAACACAAATATCCATGCCCGAGGGGGGATTCGAACCCCCACCGTAGCGACGGGCAGACTGAGACTGGCGCGCCGCAGACCGCTCGGCCACTGCGGTCGGCCACGTAGTACTCTCCACCACTCACCGTGAGTTGGTATGCCGAGTTTGGACATAGATTTAAGAGTACAGTCAGATGAGGTGAGCCGCCATGGTACGAAGCGAAAAGTAACTGTAATTACTGGTTGACTATGTAACCAGTAAAAGATACAGTATGCTACCCAACAGATTAAAACTATTAGTAAATTCAGAACAGAGATGTTAACAAGGACACGTATAAGTATTGGAAGTATTTTAATACCCAGAAATGAAAGTCTTCTTAAAAGCAGAACAAATACTGCTATCTCATCTCACGTATCACGTGTTGTGGTTTTCAGTCTGGAGCTATTCGGGTATTCACCCTACGCTACAAGCTGACTAAGGGGGGGGGGGGGGGGGGGAGCGGAGGGGGCGGACCGCACCGGACCTCTCGTCTTGGGGGGCCTCTAAATACTTGGAAAACAGGTCGGGTTCCCCCCCCCCCCCCCTCTTGGGCCTCCAAATATCGAAAGCTATTTTTTTAGACTGTCCCGTGTCTCTCGTCCTGGAGAGGCCTCCAAACGTCAAAAGTTACTTTTTTATAGTAATAAATTGCTACACCACGAAGATGACGTGCTACAGACGCTAAATTTAACCGACAGGAAGAAAATTCTGTGATATGCAAATGATTAGCTTTTCAGAACATTCACTCAAGGTTGGCGCCGGTGAAGACGCCTACAATGTGCTGACATGAGGAAAGTTTTCAGCCGATTTCTCATACAAAAACAGCAGTTGACCGGCGTTGCCTGGTGAAACGTTGTTGTGATGCCTCGTGTAAGGAGGACAAATGCGTACTATCACGTTCCAACTTTGATAAAGGGCGGATTGTAGCCTATCGTGATTGCGGTTTATCGTGTCGCGACATTGCTGCTCGCGTTGGTCGCGATCCAATAACTGTTAGCAGAATATGGAATAGGTGGGTTAAGGAGGGCAATACGGAACACCGTGCTGATCCCAACGGCCTCGTATCACTAGCAGTCTAGATGGCAGGCATCTTATGCGCATGGTTGTAACGGATCGTGCAGCCAACAGATGGGGAAGTTTGCAAGACAACAACCATCTGCACGAACAGTTCGGCGACGTTTGCAGCAGCATGGACTATCAGCTCGGAGACCATGACTGCGGTTACCCTTGACGCTGCATCACAGACAGGAGCGCCTGCGATAGTGTACGCAACGACGAACCTGGATGCACGAATGGCAAAACGATTTTTTTTTTTTTTTTTCGGATGAATCTAGGTTCTGTTTACACCATCATGATGATCGCATCCGTGTTTGGCGACATCGCGGTGCATTCACATTGGAAGCGATACTGGCGTATCACCCGGTGTGATTGTATGGGGTGCCATTGGTTACACGTCTCGGTCAGCTCTTGTACGCAACGACAGCAATTTGAACAGTGGTCGTGACATTTCAGATGTGTTACGACCTTTGCTGTACCCTTCATTAGATCCCTGCGAAACCCTACATTTCAGCAGGATAATGCATAACCGCATGTTGCAGGTCCTGTACGGACCTTTCTGGATACGGAAAATGTTCGACTGCTGCCCTGGCGAGCACATTCTCAAGATCTCTCACCAATTGAAGACGTCTGATCGATGGTGGACGAGCAACTAGGTAGTCACAATACGCCAGTCACTATTCTTGATGAACTGTGGTATCGCGCTGAAACTGCATGAGCATCTGTACCTGTACAAGCCATCCAAGCTCTGTGTGACTCAATGCCCAGGCGTATCAAGGCCGTTATTACGGCTAGAGGTGGTTGTTCTGGGTATTGATTTCTCAGGATCTATGCACCCAAATTGGGTGAAAATGTAATCACATGTCAGTCCTAGTATAATACATTTGTCCAATGAATACCCGTTTATCATCTGCATTTCTTCTTGGTGTAGCAATTTTAATGGCCAGTAGTGTACATCTATCTCAAAGTGGACAGGGTGCCTCATTTTGTTTTGCCGATGTCCCGGGCCTCCGAAGCCTTAGTCCGCCACTGCTACTCTATCCTGAGCAAGCGCCTCTTCATCTCCTCATAAAAACGGCAACCCTCATCCATTTGAACCAGCTTACAGTATTCATATCTTGATCTCCCTCTGCGATATTTACACCACACACTTCCATTCAATGTTAAATTGACGACCTCTTCAGTCTAAGAATGTGTCCTAATCAGGCCCGCGGGTTGAAGTGTGTACCGCGTTTTTACCCTCTCAAAAAATTGAGAGAGGGTAAAATATCCACTCTTGATGTGAAGGAATATTTATTTACATTGAGCCGCGTGGGTATGGCCACTCGCGGTCGGGCCAGGCTATGGAAAAGGGGGAAATCATCTTTTCCGATGTTCTCGCTGTAAAATCTGTTGACAGTGTAGAGGACCACCCCACATCGTTTTATCATTTTTTTTTTCCTGCATGTTTTCCATTGCTTCTGAAAATCGAAAATGCCTTCTTTTCATTCTACATGAGTTAAAAAGCATACGGTTGAAAAATCTGATTTTTTGACACATGTTAGTACAGCATCTTAGCTTTCTATTAAAACGAAACCTTTTCTTGATTCGTAACAGTCGTTTTAAAATGAAGCTCTTTGTCAAGTACGTGTACGTATAGAGATTACTGACAGCGGGGAATGGTGGAAGGGGGAGAATTCGAAGAGGGGGGGACAACTTTTGGACAACTACCCACTCTTAAAAAATAGTAACCGCCGGGCCTGATCCCTTCTTTTAGTCAAGTTATGCCATAAATTTCTTTGCTCCAATGCCATAAATTTCTTTGCTCCCCAATTCTGTTCAGTGCCTCCTAATTAGTTACGCGATCCATCCACCTATAAAATCAACATTCATTAGTAGCACAACATTTTATAAGCTTCTATCCACTTCCTTTTGAAATATTTATCGTCCATGTTTCATTTCTTGTCAAGGTTACACACCACACAAATGCCTTCAGAAAAGACTTCCTAACAGTTACATTAATATTCGATGTTGATAAATTTCTGTTTCTCAAAAACGTTTTTCTTTCCATCGCCATTCGGCATTTTATATTCTCCACACACCAACCATCGTATGGTATACCTCGAAAGCAAGGTTTGTCTTTTTCTTTTTATTTATTTATTTTTATTTATTTATTTAGTTTTCTTTCTTAATACGCTTGGCATATCGTTCTGCTAAGTCCTCCAAATCTCGAAAGCTATTTTTTTAGACTGTCCTGTGCCTCTCGTTCTGGGGTGGGGGAGGGGGGACTTCAATTCTTTTTTATAGAATTTCCAAGTGGACTGGGGGGAGGGGGCTCATTTATTTTCGCCGCCGCTCCGGGCCTCCAACAGCCTTAGTCCGCCAATGCTCAGGGGGTCACCAATACAGTAGGAAGTTCTTGCACCATACAATAACCAACCCAGTTCACGTCTGAACACTAGCGGTTCTATAATATTAAAGTCAGGTCTGATAAAAGTGAATATATTTTATATTAGAATTACGTAATTCCTTGTTAACACTAATTCCACTTTGAATAGAACGTAACAGATTGTTTTATTTAAATACAGGCAGTGGCGGATACAGGATTTTTTTTCTGGGAGCCGGGTGGGGGAGGAAGTAACCAGAGGAGGGTGAACATGTCCTTAAAGATGTTGTGAGACTAATTTTAAAATACAGACACACACACATGTGTGTGTGTGTGGATGCAGCACGATGGTCACCCAGCCCATTCTGCGCGTGCTGTTGTGGAAGAACTAACCAACAGGTTTGCAGGAAGATGGTTGCGGCGCCATGGTTCTCATTCATGGCCCGCAAGGTCGCCCGATTTAACACTAGTAGCTTTCTTTTTATGGGGTTATCTAAAGGATCGTGTTTATGTCACGGAGCCCACATCCCCAGATGATCTAAAACGGCGCATCGAGAACGCATGTCGCTCCGTCACACCGGCGATGTTACATCTCGTCCGCAGATCCTTTCGACGGCGCAGTGCATTATGCATTGAGGAACATGGACACACATTTGAATATCTCACGGAAATCAACTTCCCACCGCCATAACATCCATCACCCACCACACAGCCATTTATTATGTACAGCGTGTGATATCTGGCCCTGAAACTTTGAAGGATTGTAGCTCCCAAACTAACAGTGTTAGGAATGTAGTTCAAATTGATTTGGACGCAGCTGGTTTCAACGATTCTAATGCGCGATAGAAAAAACTATTGTTCCATTTAAAAATTATATCTTTGTGCTGTAACTCTATGGAAAATAATACAATAAACTATGTTCATAGCTCCGCAGAAAGTGTAACATTTCCCGTCACCTATTATTTTATAAGTTACAGAGGCAAACACACTTAGTGAAACACCCTCTCTCTAATATATATATATATATATATATATATATATATATATATATATATATATATATATATATATATATATATATGTGTGTGTGTGTGTGTGTGTGTGTGTGTGAAATAAATTTTATTGCAGTTATTGTCACATATATTAGGAAACACAAAATATGTTCCAAAGCCATAGTCGCTTCTTAGGGGGGGGGGGGGAAACCTTTTTAATTTACTTCCATCTAACTGCCAATGCACTATTAGTTTCTGCGCACTGTGGCGTCATTTTCAAACGCCTGTGATTACAAAAATATTACGATGATTCAATCATTAAACAGTGTAAATTGTCTAAATTTACAACAAATTAATTTAAAAAAAAAAAAAAAAAAACAGAGAATTTATAGCGTAAATGGCCTGTGTTCAGCTGTGGGCATATTTGTTCCATCCTTCATCATCATAAAAAGGATGAAACACTTGCCAACTGCTGAACACTGGGAATTCAGGTTCTGAACTTAGTTCAATATGTAACTGATTCTGAGCATCGCTGGTGGGTATACGCGAATCCCTATACAGAGGAAGCCATGCGAAACTGGCATAGGTTTCCCTACATATTTACAACTTTGGAATAGTTGGACTATAAGACTGACCACTTCAGCAAATTCAGCAAATTCAAGCAGTAGTATTACATGATCGAAAATGTTTTGTACATATGAAATGAGCCAAATGACTTAATGGTGACTGTACAAAAATGTAGGAAATATTGTTTCAAAACAAGTTCAAATATTTGTAATCCGAAGGACCAATCTGCTAAGGTCATCGGTCCCTAGTCTTACAATCTACTTTAACTTTTTCTAAGGACAACACACACACACCCAAGGTAGGACTCGAAACTCTGGTAGGAGTGGCCGCGTTCTCCACGACGTTGCGCCCAGATCACACGGCCATTTTCGAGTGGCTCACTTTTCACTGTTTAATGTGGTTGAATCATCGTAATATTTTTTTAATCATAGGAACTTGAGAATGACGCCATAGTGCGTCGAAACTAGTAGTGCAATGGTAATTAAATGGAAGTATATCAATTTGACAAGTGAAGACGATTTTACCTGGTGGTGCTAGCAGCACAAAACGTCTGCACTACTTGAAGGATATTCATTTACTTCGGATTGCTGTCAACGTTACGCTGCTCCTAGACGCAAAACATTACTGCACAAATTGTTACAGGTAACGTTTCCAACACTTCGACGCTGCCTTCCGCTCGCTGCTCCTCGCCTCCCGGCATCCATGGTACACGCCTCCTGCCGCTGCCAACAGCCAGCGCACGAATCGTCAACTTACCGTGGACAAACAATACTGTTTCCAGCGTAGCTGTTTCATTATCAGGCAAAGCAGAAATTGGAAGAACAGCGTATCCTAAAAGGTCGTCCAATTACGGGTCAGAAACAAACAGCGAGTAAATACGACTATGTCGCGCTAAGTTTGATATTTCCTCAAAACGCAAAATCAGATTTCCTGTGTTTGCGTTGTACTGGACCAATTTCTTCTTAATTATTTGTAAAGTAGCTTTGCAAAACGAGATAGGTTTTCAAGAAACTTTCGAGATCAACAAAATTACATTTGAAACTTCCTGACAGGTTAAAATTGTGGGCCAGAAATTGGGTTCCAACCTGGGACCTTTGCCTTTCGCTGGCAAGCGATCTACCAACTGAGCTATCCTGGCATGCTTCACAACTATACTTCTGCCAGTACCTCACCTCCTACTTTCCAAACTTCACAGAAACTCTCCCATGAACCTTTCCTTAGGGTGTGGTTAAACCATGTCTCCACTACATCCTTTCTTCCAGGAGTGCTAGCCTGTAAGGTTCACAGGACGACTTCTGTGAAGTTCGGAAAGTAGGAGATGAGGAACAGGCAGAAGTAAAGTTGTGATCACGGACTGTGAAGCGTGTCAGGATAGTTCAGGCGGTAGAGCGTTGTCCGCGAAAGTCAAAGGTCGCGGGTTCGAATTCCGGGTACAGCACACAATTTTAATCTGCCAGGAACTTACATATTAGCGCACATTCCGCTGCATTGTGAAAATTTGATTCTGAAAATTACACTTGACTGTGTTTCAAGAAGAATTTCTACTACCATGAAAATCCTTTGTATCTGATGAGTGGAAAAATGCCGTTGAAATTTCTAATTTGCTCCAATAACTGAAAAATCGAAAAATGTAGCTTCGAATATAACTGTTTATAATGGGTGGGAGTACCATTTCTTAATGTGTAGGACAAGAATCCGACAAACCGTTTACCGAAAACATCTGAATACGCCAGCCTGAATGCAGCCCTTGAAATTCACAGCTTTTACATAGTTTAATCCTTTTCTTACGTGTGAGTAAAACATAGACAATAGCTCATTTATCTCCCAAGCAATCACGAAACAATAAACAACGTTTATTTATTTTTATCGTAAATTACTGACAAAAAGAGCAAGAAGCAATTAAATGGAAGCATTAAAAAAATGTCAAATTACGTTACGTTAATTACAGAACTTTTGCACTTTTAACTCACAATTACATGCTGCCCATAAGTAAAAGTTAAATATTCTAATGCTAAAATTCTTTCCCTTCCTCACCATCTCTCTCTCTCTCTCTCTCTCTCTCTCTCTCTCTCTCTCTTGCTCTCTCTCTCTCTCTCTCTCTCTCTCCCTCCTCCTCTCTCTCTCTCTCTCTCTCATTTTTCGCCGGGCCGTCGGGGGGGGGGGGGGGGGGGGGCACGTGCTCCTGAATCCGCCCAATAATACAGTGTTAACGATGAATAAATGCAAATCATGAAGATAGTTTTCAGGAATGGACAAATTGCAGTAAGTAATTGTTGATAAAAAAATGTTTGTAAAGCTTATGGGGCTTAACTGCGGGGTCATCAGTCCGTAAACTTACAAACTATTTATGAACTTGCTTACACTAAAAACGGTACAAACATCTATGCCCGAGAGGAGATTCGAACCCCGACGGGGAACGGCCTCGCGCACTATAGCATAGCGCCTCAATGCGATTGCCGCTCCGCCGCGGGGGGTGCATCTCGTACTGCAATACCATAGGGTCACTAATTACTGATTGCTGTGACAGGGAGAACGTATCTATAAATATAGGGGACTTTAAACAGACATGAGAAGAATTGATCAATTTGGATTCAGAAGAGGATTGGGAACAAGAGAAGCGATTCTGGCACTGAGACTCCTTATTCGGACAAGATAACCTGAGTACTTGTTTACCACTTGACCACATACTGAGATACTCCTTAACGAGTTTAATTCCATTATGTCTTACCCTAAAATGAGCAACAATCGTTGTGCAAAATGGAGCCTATTTCTCTGTCGGAAATCATGTAAAGGTAAAATTTGTTCCATTCCAAAAAAATACAATTTAAATTAATTCTGTAAGATATAATACTGTACATTGTTTTTACAAGAAAGTAGAATCATCACAAAGAAAACTACGTTCATGGTTTTTGAAATCTCTCAAAGAGCAGCGTTATATGTTGGGGGAGGGGGGTCGCCGAATTTATTTATTTTTCTTGGAAGGGGGTTCGCGTATTTAAAAAGGTGGAAAATCCTGCTTTAGAGACACGAAAGTGAAGGTTTATAATGGCAATAAATAAAAACAAAACAAACAGCAGTAGACACGGTATGGCAGCAGGTGACAGCAGAATCCGAGAACTGCAATATGGTCCGAAAAACAGTGTAACCTTTCGACCTGGTTGCCAGAATAAGACTGAAGTGGAGTAACAAGTGCTGACACCCACTGATGATCCCTTGAGAGAAAGGCGAAACGCGTATGGGTGATTAAAAATATAAAAATAAAACCCTTCAGTTGCAGTAGCAAAAGGCATTTATTTTAAAACCTTACAGTGAAAAACAAATCTAGTTGAGTGAGTAGTATAACATTAGTTTGACTTTATCAATTGATATTTTTGGACGTAAAAGACACCAATAACTACATACATATGCTATAAAGTGTCAAATTGTTAACTCTTATTTTTATAACTGCATTTATATGCCATGACTAGTGACAAAATGGATAGTATAAACAAATAAACGCTTGACTTACAGTGTCCAAGTCATCGTCGCAACCAGATCTTCAAGACAATCATCCGTGTTTTGTCAAAAACATACGCGTGTTGTGGGAACCAGTTGTATTAGATTGTTTTTAAAAATACCGCTTAAACAATCGAATTCTTAGAACATCAGTGTCGCCATCTACCAACGCTTCTGTAAATTGCGTCAAGCGGTGTTGATATTCGTTTGTTTGCAATTAACTATGGCGGATAGCAGTCAGCTGCGTATGACACTTTGACATTTGAGTGACTTGGTATTTGTTTGTTATTGTGTATGTAATGATAGCGAAAAATGTGTGGGGAGTCGTGCCGCGGATTCTTTCAGAAATGGCGGATGTGGATAAGACCTGTCGTTGTGGTTATATATGTTCTTGTAATTGTTGTTGTATTGCCAGTACTTGTTGTAAATGCTATGAACAATGGTTTCACAAAGGAAGACCAAGGAACACTTGTTGGTGGAGTCTTTGCATTAATGGCCTTACCCATCTCGATATGGGAAATCATTCAGCATATGGTATTTTACACGAAACCTCATCTACAGAAGCACATTATCAGGTAAGTTTGTGGTTACAAACCTTCTGTCATGTCATGAATGAAAGATTGCAACAAGCTGCAGCTAATGTTTTAGTAGGTTTTGATGACGAAACTAATTCTTACTTTTAAAATCCCAGATAAAATAAAAACATGAGGTAACTCATGCTTTCATACAACTATAGCAATTGATTTATTTAGGCCTAGGAGTTTTATATTAAGGTAATAGTTGTCACCTAGACATTTTATTTGGTTTTTGTTTGTAGTATGTAGTTTCTGTTTAGTGATGTTACTTTATAGTCAATATGTTTTGAAAAATTGGATATTATTTGCTGGTTTTTAACATCATACACTTGTTCCACACTTGCTTGATTGGATTTATGAACTGATATTCAACATAAACAAATAGTAGTAAATTATGCAGTTTTGAATCACATTGTTAAAAAAAGTAATTGGTAGCATATTTAAAGCAAACATTTCCCTTTGCAGTATGTATGTTCTCTTCTAGATGCTTTGACATTGTGGTATCGGATATATTACTAGTAATTTTTCTTCCTACCTAGGAGTAAGAATGCAATGTGTCATACTGCAAAACCAAGCCTGTGTACATGATGAAACATAATATTCAAAATGTGCAATAATTACTGTATAAATCATTTTTATAACAAATGTGTTATCATGGGGCCTAATGGAGAAACTTTGACTCTTGAAAATATGAATTAATTGTCCCCAAAATTTAAATAGTTCTCTTAAAACAAACTGTCATTGAACTTGAATAACACATAATACATGCAGCTCTTTAAGCCTATTGAAAAAAAAGCCTGCTCACACAATTAGAATAGAATATTTTTTGGTGGAGGTGTATTACCATCTTCAAATAAATAAAGAAACGACAGGTAACACTCCAAAAATCGTCACAAACAACAACATTAAGAAGTTCACAGAGGATGCAACTAAGACCGAGAAGAGTGGCAATTGAAGACAGGGATTTTTTATGGTGTCGTCACAGAACAAGGAGAGAGCTGATCCATATATCATTGATTCAATCTCAAGACTCTTGCACTGCTGAGAGAAGCCTAACAGAAAAACAAGTAGTGTTATCAAAACTCCCAGTACCTTCAATTCAAGAAACTGGAAAGGAAAAACCAGAGCTCAGGAATCTAAAAGAAACTACAGCATCAAGAGACAACAGTGCAGTTGCAGTGCCTCACGTTGCAATGCCTCAAGGTGCAACTCCACAAACACTATCTCAAACCACAGGAACAGCATCAAGAGACGACAGTGAAGTTGCAGTGCCTCAAATTGCAGCTCCACAAACAGTAGCCCTGAGAAGATCCACTAGGCAAAAAAAAGTAGTTTCAGGCAACGATGACAATTTTTTGTGGCCAAAACTCCTCTCTCACAAGACGTCATAGCAGTCACCAATAGCACCAAAACTGAAGAATGTGACAACCTCAACATTTATTGTCACAACGTTCAAGGACTACAAAACAAAGTGAGTGAACTTGAAATTCTCCTGTCTGATTCTAATGTTCTGTCTAACATGCATGTCTTGTGTATTAGTGAACACTCACTAAAAGAGTTTGAGATACCTTATATCTGTTTTCAAAACTTTAGATTGGCTCACCAGTACTCAAGGAAAAATTTCAAAAGTGGTGGTACTGGTATATATGTACGAACCAACATAAATTGTGATCCTCTCCATCCCTGTGAAGTGTACTCTATAGATAAAAACATTGAATTAGCTGGGGTAGTTCTTCCAGACTTAAATATGAACATAATTTGTGTATATAGATCACCTAATGGTAACTTTTCTGTCTTCCTTAAAAACTTTGCATTATTGTTAGAAAAAGTATGCTACAAGAACTCAAAAATGGTCATAATATGTGGTGACTTTAATATTGATTTCCTTGAAGATTCTGCTAGTAGGTCTCAATTACTAAACTTAATGATGTCCTTTAATTTAATTGTAAAAGTCAATTCTCCAACAAGACTAAACAGCTGTCTAGACCAAGTAGCAACTAACACTGACTGCAATGTAAGGACTATAGGGGTTGGTTTCTCAGATCACTGTGCACTTACAATTCATGTTAAATCCCCATCTAATGCACTCCCATCAGAAAAAATTACTATCAAGTCCAGAAGTTATAACGACAATAACATAAATAACTTTCTATTGAGACTAAAAAAGGAAGAATGGCAAAGTGTATTTACTTCATCAACTACTAATGAAAAGTTTGACAATTTTCTACTGAGATTTCAATATTATTTTAACTGCCATTTTCCAGAAAAAACAAAAACTATCACCAAAAATAAAAAGAATGCTTGGATCTCTAAAGGTATTAAAACTTCATCAGAACAGATGAAACTGCTACACAAAATAAGCAAATTAGATTGTGGTAACTCTGAGGAGTTCAAGGCATACTACTGTCGCTACAAAACCATATATAGGAGAGTTATCAAATGTGCTAAAAAGTTCCATAATGATAAAATAATTAGAGATTCCTCTAATAAATGCAAGACCGTTTGGGGCATTGTAAATGAACAGTCTGGTAGAAAGATGAGGGTAGAGCCTAAGGTTACAATCAATATAGAAGGGCATAAGACTGAAAACGTACAGAAAATCGTAAACAAATTTAACAGTCATTTTTCAGAAATTTCCTCAAACCTCCTGGCCACCTCTGCTAATACTGTATACTCCCCTCTAAATAACTTTACTCCTCTGAAGTCATTCTTCCTAACTCCTACAACACAATGTGAAGTTGAAGATACTATTAAGAAAAAAATTAAAAAGACCCATTCTGCAGGACATGACCTGATACCTTGTTTTCTACTTCACAAGTGTGCAAACTACATCAGTAAGCCCCTATCAAACATCATAAATACCTCCTTTCTGGAGGGAACATTTCCGTGCCAGCTAAAACTTGCTAAAATTATACCTCTATACAAGAAAGGAGAAAAATCTGATGTATCAAATTATAGACCAATCGCTATACTATCTGCTTTTTCAAAAATATTTGAATATTGTATGTTCACAAGACTAGAAGCATTTTTAGAGTCCAGCAATATAATCTCTTGTTCCCAATATGGGTTCAGGAAAAATATGTCCACAACAAATGCTTTGTATGCATTTCTGGAAAAGTGTTCAGAACTTGTTGACCATAAACAACCTGCTATTGGCATATTCCTAGATCAATCCAAGGCTTTTGATATGGTTGACCACAAGCTGCTCCTTATGAAACTCCAAAAGTATGGAATCAGGGGTGTAGCCCACAGTTGGTTTGGTAGCTATCTCAGCAAAAGGATGCAGTACGTAGAAATAAAAGATCCAAAGACATCCAGAGCTTGCAGGTCAGATATACTACATACAAAGAATGGCGTGCCTCAGGGGTCTATTCTTGGCCCTATCCTCTTCCTTTTGTTCATCAATGACCTCCCAGAACACATACCTGCTGCCAGCTCCTTTCTGTATGCCGATGATACAAATATCTTGATTTCCGGTAATGTCGACATATTACAAGATGCAATCAATGAAACCACCGCTCAGTTACACTCTTGGTTTGAAGCAAATAGGTTACTCATAAATACACAGAAAACTGTAAGCATGAATTTTCACACAAGACAAAATCTTACTCCGTATAATGCAGCAGTAGTCATTGGCAAAGACTCCATTGCTAACAGACAGGACACCAAATTTCTTGGACTTACCATAAGTAATACTTTAAATTGGAAACCACACATTGAGGCTTTGTCACAGAAACTCAACAAAACATGCTATTTACTACGATCAATCAGAGATACAGTCAGTATAGATACTTTGAAGCTGATATACCATGCCCTGTTTGAGTCCGTTTTGAGCTATGGCTTGATCTTCTGGGGAAGTAGTTCTGAATCCCTTGTAATTTTCAAAATTCAAAAACAAGTGGTTAGAATAATAGCTTTGAAAAAAAGATTTGAACACTGCAAACCACTGTTCAAAAAACTAAAAATACTCCCACTCCCATGTATCTATATACTGGAAGTGGCTTGTTGTACAGTCCGATACCTGGAGTCCCTCGACAAAAATGCTGACCGCCACACACATGACACAAGAAATAAAACCCACCTGCAGATTATACCTCACAACACTAAACTATATGCTAATGGGGCTAAGTATATGGGCATCAAAATTCATAACCACCTCCCTCCAGACTTAAAAACAATCAAAAATCCAAAAATAATGAGAATTAAATTAAAGGAACTATTACTAAATCATTGCTTCTATTCTATTCAGGAATTTCTGGGGACAAAATTCTAAGTTATATCTGTAAACTGATATGTTATAGGCCTAGCTATAAGATTTACATGTAATGTCTTATCTGTATGTACTCTGCAACAAAATTTCCTGTGTTAAATTGAAACATTAATCTATTATGGTAACTTTGCAAATCCTGTTGATTACACTTCTAATGTAATATGTTTCAGCTATAATATTATCCATGATAATTTAATGAACTACTGTTTTCTTCTTATAAATATCTTGATTAATTTAATCAAGTACTGCACTTCTTCACTTTATAATTATTTTGCTTATATTTTTCTGTCATGTGAAGTCTATAACTCCATACCCTTGTACTAATGTAATATGTTATAGCTAAAAAATTTGCTTATTTTCTGCCATGCAAGTCTGTAACTCCATGCTCTTGTAACTAATGTAATATGTTATATCTAAGAAAAAAAATGGCTTACTAAATTATCCATGATATATTTTCTGCCATGTAAGTCTGTAACTCCCCATGTGCTTGTACTAATGTATTATATTATAGCTATGAGAATTTGCATACAAAATTATCCATGATAATTTTAAGAACTATATTTTCAACTTACAGATATTCTCATTAATTTAAACAAGTACCATTATTTTTCTGTTTGTAATTATTTTTGCATCTGGTTGTAATTATTTTTGTGTATATTTTCTGCCATGTGTAAGAAAGTCTGTAACTCCATGTCCTTAGCCTTAATTTAATTTTTATAGCACTATTTGCATTATTGTACAAAGTACAAAAGTGTTTTATTCCTAGTGCCTTGTCCTATATCACTGTGTGCTCTACTGTACAAATGTTTGATCTACAGGACAAATAAAACCTAACTAACTAACTAACTAACTAACTTCAGCAACTAAATGAAAGGCTTTTATTATTATTATTATTATTATTATTATTATTATTATTATTATTCATACGAGTTTTGCTTCTTTATTTGTGAAGCATCATCAGTGACTTGTAATACATGTTATTTTTTATAATATTGTAGTACAGTCATGATATTATATGTATTTTTCACAGTATGACAGTTAACAGTTTTGTTATTATTTCTAAAGTTCAGATCTACTATTATGACTGTACTACAATATTCTACAAAAATAACATGTATTGCAGGCCACTGATGATGCTTCACAAATAAAGAAGCGAAACGCGTATGGCACTTAAAAAAAAGAACAAAAGTTTACATACAATAATTGTAGTCATGGAAAAATTATATGTAGTATGCTATACATGTAGATTTAGGACATTACATTAGGACTATATGACAAGTTAAAATTACATTACAAGAAGACATTAACCATGCAGGCCTAGGCTTTTAGTTATTCTAACAGGCTCTAAATCGGAATGTAGGCCTATTACATATAACCAAGGTGTCACTATCAGACATAAATATTGTGAGCTACGGCACATGCTTTAAGGTTAGTATGTTTTTGCACTGTCATTACATAAACTCAGACTGTTGCTTCCACGGTTTCCACACATTTACCACACTACTCTACACTTACCACTGACAGTTTTGATGGATGTAATTCCTCTACAGGACTGTTATTTGTCAGACTTCTATTTTTAAGTATTTTTGGGGACATTTTGTAGAAACGTTTGACACTATATAATAAGCAATGTTTTATTTAAATGAAATATTTATAATATTCAGGTAAAGCACATGTAAAAAGGTAAAGCAGTCAACAATCCGAAGATTGGTTTGAACACCACAGTGCTTTACTTGGCATGGTCCTGTTGGGAGGTGCTATTCCGTTGCCTTCCTACCACCTTCAAACTGACTAATCCAGCCAATTATAGCGGGACCTACAGTTTGACGTGGGTTCCGAACCATGGTGCAACTCGATATTTTTCATATGAGCAGTGCTGCCAGAGGTGAAAGAAACGGACATCTACAGTGGTTATGATACTTTAATCATTCAAATAAGCCAGTCTTTGTTCACTAATCTAACATGGTAAGCCCTGATGAATCTAACACCACATTAAGATCCTTATAAAATATTGTAGGCCCTAATTTTTAATTTGCAGAATCAAAATTGCAAGTCTCCTGTTATAGGCCTACATATTTGAAATTCCTTCCTTGTATAAGGTGCTTTACTTTTCACACATACTGGTATTGTTGTTATGGCCTTTTTTCTAATTTCCTTAATTGGGACTTGTGCTGTTTGGTATGTGGTTTGTCAGTTGTCAGTGTCTTGTGTTATTGTCACGTAGGGCAAATGCCTACTTACATTTGAAAAATTTCTTTTACTACAAAACTATGAACTTTACATATAATGGACTGTCACAGTACTAATATCTTTGAATTAGTGTATAGGCCAACACAATTCCTGTAGTATTCATCCTGAAATACATCTGATGGCCTGTTTGCCACTTTTAGTATTTGCTCCAGGTAAGACTCCCATGTGTCAGGTAGGAATTGAAGACAGTATAGTCTGCATACAGTGGAACTGCTTCACTGACACAACCTAGAAATAATGCATGAAGAAAAGCCTGTACCGGTAAATGAAACATAGTAGATGTTTAAGGTTTTTACATTAGGGTAAATTACATTTGTCATTTTACATGGATACCATGGATAGTGGTGTCTTGGGTATGGAAACATGTCACTACGTGTAACTTAATCTTAAGTGCAATATGGTTTAACATGAGAGGTAAGATATACAGAAGTATGATACCCATAACAAGAGGAGCATCGAAATACCCAGGTTTCAACTGATGGGAATGCAAGACAGTTTTCCTGTGGCTGCCCTAAAGATGTTAAAATCAATGCCTCAAGAAGTCCATTCCCTGCCACTAGCAGCATTTAAAAGGAGAGTACCATGGAACCTGAAATAATGGCCATTGCTGAATTTTGTAATAGTGACCAAAATGAATGGACAAACTGAAATTGTATAAATGTTTTAATTTCTTAAATTTTTTTAAATGTATATATGTAATTAATCTTGACACAGTTTGTTAAGTCATAACTGGTAAACGATGCTGATCTAGTAATAAAGTAATAATAATGGCTGTATATTACTGTAATCAATCTGTAAAGTTCTTCAGTGGAGGAGGCAAAATATACTGTGATTCAGTCTTCAGCTCCATGATATGCTCTATTTGATATTTAACGAGACTGCAAAACTTTTGGCTAAAGACAAGATCATAGTTGGGGGAAGTATCAGTGGTGTGGGTCAATTAAAGACCGGGATACCACCCATTGACTTCGGCTTGTTGTGCTGTGATGCAGTGGCGTATCCAGGATCGTGGTCTGGAGGGGGGGGGGGGGCTGGGGTCAAGGAGAGAGGTGAGAGGCTGCGCCTTTACTCATATTGGGAGGTTTGATGATATTTTTTCTTTCCTCTCTCTAGGGGAGGCTGCAGCAAGGTCTTGGGGGGGGGGGGGGGCTGCAGACCGGCAGACCCTGTCATCATTGTGTGTTTACATGTTGTTGTTGTTATGGTCTTCAGTCCGGAGACTGGTTTGATGCAGCTCTCCACCCTACTCTATCCTGAGCAAGCCTTTTCATCTCCTCATAAGAACGGCAACCCACATCTATTTGAATCTGCTTACTATACGCATATCTTGGTCTCCCTCTGCGATTTTTACCCCACACACTTCCCTCCAATGCTAAATTTACGATTCCCCGATGTCTAAGAATGTGTCCTACCAAGCGATCCCTTCTTTTAGTCAGGGTATGCCAAAAATTCCTTTTCTCACCAATTCTGTTCAGTACCTCTTCATTAGTTATGCGATCTACCCACCTAATCTTCAGCATTCTTCTGTAGCACCACATTTCAAAAGCCTCTATTCTCTTCCTGTCCGCACCGCTTATCGTCCATGTTTCACTCCCATACAAGGCAACACTCCACACAAATGCCTTCAGAAGAGACTTCCTTACACTTAAATTAATATTCGATGTTAGCAAATTTCTCTTTTTCAGAAATGCTTTTCTTCCCATTGCCATTCTGCATTTTGTATCCTCTGTACTACGACCATCGCATGTTATTTTACTACCCAAGTAACAAAACTCATCTACCACCTTCATTGTTTCGTTACCTAATCTAATTCCTTCAGCATCGCCTGATTTTCTAAGACCACATTCCATTATTTTTGTTTTGCTCTTGTTAATATTCATTTTATACGCTCTCTTCAACACAATGTCCATTCCATTCAACTGCTCTTCCAGGTCCTTTGCTGTCTCTGATAGAATTACAATGTCATCAGCAAAACGCAGTGTTTTTATTTCTTCGCCCTGAATTTTAATCCCTATTCCAAATTTTTCCTTGCTTTCCCTCACCGCTTGCTCGATGTACAAATTGAATAACATCGGAGAAAGGCTACAACCCTGTCTTACTCCTTTCCCAACTGATGCTTCCCTTTCATGCCCTTCGAGTTTAATAACTGCGGTCTGGCTTTTGTACAAGTTGTAAATAACTCTCCTTTCCCTATATTTTACCCCTGCTGACTTCAGAATTTGAAAGAGTGTATTCCAGTCAACATTGTCAAAAGCTTTCTCCAAATCTACAAAAGCTAAAAATGTAGGTTTGCCTTTCCTTAATCTATCTTCTAAGATAAGACGTAAAGTGAGTATTGCCTCCCGGGTTCCTATGTTCCTCCTGAATCCAAACTGATCTTCCCCGAGATCAGTTTCTACCAGCTTTTCCATTCTCTTATAGATAATTCGTGTTAAAATTTTGCAACCATGACTTATCAAACTGATGGTTCTGTAATTTTCACACCTGTCTGCGCCTGATTTCTTTGGAATGGGGATTATTACATTTTTCTTAAAGTCTGAGGGTATTTCGCCTGTCTCATACATCCTACACACCAGTTCAAATAGTCTTGTCATGGCTGGCTTTCCCAGAGACTTTAATAGCTCTGCGGGTATGTCATCTACTCCTGGGGCCTTGTTCCGACCTAGGTCTTTCAAGGCTCTGTCAAATTCATCTCTCAGTATACTATCTCCTATTTCATCTTCATCTACTTCCTCTTCCCTTCCTACAACATCGTCTCTAAGTTCATTTCCTTTGTAGAGCTGCTCTATGTACTCTTTCCACCTTTCAGCTTTCCCTTCTTTGCTGAGAACTGGTTTCCCATCCGAGTTCTTGATATTCGTAGAGCTGCCCTTCCTGTCCCCAAACGTCTCCTTTATTTTTCTGTAGGCGGTATCTACTTTTCCCCTTCTTATACATTCTTCTACGGATTTGCATTTGGCTTCTATCCACTCCTGCTTAGCCATTTTGCACTTCCTGTCAATCTCATTTTTTAGTCGTCTGTACTCCATTTTGCCTGTTTCATTTACTGCATTTTTATATTTTCTCCTTTCATCTATTAAATTTAGTATTTCCTGTGATATCCAAGGCTTTTTTGTTGGTCTTGCCTTCCTACCTATTTTGTCCTCTGCTGCCTTCACTATTTCGTCTCTCAATGCTACCCATTCCTCTTCTACTGTTTTATTTCCCCCTGTTTCTGTCAATTGTTGCCTAAATCTCCCTCTGAAATTCTCCAGAACTTCACTTTCCTTCAATTTATCTAAGTCCCATCTCCTTATTTTCCTACCTTTCTGCAGTTTTTTCAGTTTCAGCCTACAGTTCATGACTAACAAGTTATGGTCAGAGTCTATATCTGCCCCTGGGTAGGTCTTGCAGTTTAGGACCTGGTTCCGGAATCTATGTCTTACCATTATAAAATCTATCTGATACCTTCCTGTGTCTCCTGGTCTCTTCCACGTATACAACCTTCTTTTGTGATTCTTAAACCACGTGTTTGTTACGATTAAATCATGTTCCGTGCAAAATTCTACCAGGCGACTTCCTCTTTCATTCCTTTTTCCCAGACCATATTCACCTACTATCTTCCCTTCCCTTCCTTGTCCTACTACCGAATTCCAGTCCCCCATAACAATTAAGTTTTCCTCTCCCTTAATTGTCTGAATAATTTCCTCTAGCTCCTCATATATATCTTCGATCTCCTCATCATCGGCAGAGCTAGTTGGCATATAAACCTGTACTACTGTTGTCGGTGTTGGCTTTGTATCTATCTTGACAATGATAATGCGATCACTGTGCTGTTCATAGTAGTTTACCCGCATTCCTATTTTCTTATTCATTATCAGTCCTACTCCTGTGATACCCCCAATTGATTTTGTATTTATAATCCTGTACTCACCTGACCAGAAATCCTGTTCATCCTGCCACCGAACTTCACTAATCCCCACTATATCTAACTTCAACCTATCCATTTCCCTTTTTAAATTTTCTAATTTTCCTACCCGATTAAGGGATCTAACATTCCACGCTCCGATCCGTAGAATGCCAGTATTGTCTTTCCTGATGACAACATCCTCCTGAGTAGTCCCCGCCCGGAGATCCGAATGGGGGACTATTTTACCTCCGGAATATTTTACCCGAGAGGATGCCATCATCATATGTTCATACAGTACATATTGTGCTTATAGGCACATAGTGGCGTGCTCTTTGGTGGAAGTAGAATGGTTTACGGTCGATTTTGGTTGTAATGCCTGTAGTGTGTGACATTCTTTGTATTCGTGTGATTCAGTTGCTTCTTTTAAATTTGTTTTCTGTTGTGTTTGCATTACTATGTGTTTTAGTAGTGTGATGTTTCCGGCTTGGTTCACCTTTCTATAATTTCATGTGTTTTATTGTTCTATTTTTGTTAGGGTGGATATGATGAAAAAGTTTCTTACTCACTGCTTGATGAGCTGGGTAGAGACTATATTGTCCATTTTAAATTTACTTCAGGTCTTGGTGTTAAAGCTGATTATGTG